>MJUU01038425.1:60518-92448 GCA_002080025.1 Modiolus philippinarum | reverse complement strand
GTGGTATCCAGTTGCCAATATATCAATGTAGCATTTACATGCTAAAACATTTATATTTGTTATATATAAAAAAAATTAAAAGGGGCTCTGGGTGGCAAAGTGTCTAAGGTAGTTACATTACTTGTACAACCACTGTAGCACTGTGAGTTCTCGTTCTGCTTTGTAAACCACAAAAAAGTGCACTCGGATTGCAAAGCAAGTTAAAGGTTATGGGTATATTAATTACCTTTCCAAGGTCGATAGGTCTCTCTTGGCGTATTTCTGCTTTCTCCTACAGCAAATCCAACCGCAACGGTATAGGTGAAACTCTGTTGAAAGTGACAGTAAACTCAACACAAATAAACAAATTCAAATTCAGATTTTATTATCTTTTCTCTAATTCTTGTTCAAAATAAATACTTCCCAAATAATGTTAGATGAAATTAATAATCAACATGTTTAGAAATTGATCTCACTGGCTGATTGGTCGATCAGTGTCAGTTTCTAGAAATAGTGCAACCGGATGTTGATGAAATTAACACCTGCATCATTGTCTAGCGAACTGGTTTTTGCATTTTTATGACTAAGATATCTCAATGTATTGATTTTATGACATTTTAATCAAAAATATTACACTTAACACCCCTTTCAATGATAGGCGCAATGATACACATAGCAACGATGATAGCAACAAAATGGGGACATACTTGAGACTGGAGACTACGGAGATCGCTTTACATCAAATAAATTGAGTAGGAATTAGAGAAAAAATCTCTAACATTGTTTTCCGGTTTATTACGATAATTTCTCACATCTCGATAGTTAAATTTTCACATTTTAAAGTTCTCGGGTAAACCTCGAACTTTAAAATGTGAAAATTTAACTATCTCGATGTGAGAAATATACGTAATAAACTGGAAACAATGTTAGAGACTATATAAACTATATATAGTTTGTGATGAAAAAACATAAATGACAGAAAAACAATATAATCATACAATTATTTTCAACGAAATAAACATTGAGACTACCTGTCCTCAGTTCTAATGACCCTTTTTTGTCCATGTAATTGTCAAAAACTTAATAGATTCATAGAAGCTTTTCAAACTTTTACCTTGGTACTGTTTGAGGGTTAGAGAAGTAAAATGTTTCATTGATTTTAATTGGTTTTGTCTACGGGTTAGAAAATGACATTAACTCATCAGCCATCAAACTGATCTTTCAATACTATATACTAGCTTGCTGTGTGACGGGTGCCAGGCATGGAGCAGATCATGCTTACCCTTCCGGAGCACCTGATGATACCTCAGTTTTTATAGGTGTTCACACTGCTAGTGCTTTAGTTTGTGGTGTTCTTGTTCATTTTTGTTTATTTGTTTTGTCTTTGTCATACTATCTCAATCCGTGTTTGTGTGAATTACCGTGATTTTGGATTTGAAATTTTAGAATTTCCCCTTTTCTCGTCCTTGCTTCGGTATTCGTTTGCCGGTGTAATTTTCAAGAAGGAACCTAATTTATTTACTTGTGTAAATGTTGATGGATTTGAAATAAAATTTATTTTATCTTCATCTGATAGTTGCATAAAATTTATGTTTTGGGAACATTGAAATTGGAAATATGACAGTTTTAGACAATAATTGGTCACACAGTGTAAAATGAAGTGTTGTTCATCTTTTATTACTTTACATCTGTGGCACAGCCTTTCATTTCTGAGTATTTTGAAATGCTTCCCCTTTTCTAAGGGTGAAGTATGATCACTTATTCTGAGATAAGTTATGAGTTTTCTGAATTAAAAATTATTTATCTTTAAATATTCTTCAGAAGAAAATCTATTTTTAGTGATTTATATAGATTCAATTTACTTTTACCATAAATATTTTGGAATTGTGTTTCTATAATAGAATAATAAAGATATTTTATTTTTGATTTTATATATTTCCTAATAGAATTTATTTGTTTTTAGTCGGCACAATTTTTAAGTTTATGAAAGTCTACATCAACTTCAAATAATATTTCTTTAAAATTAGTACATGAAAAATATATCCCACTTGAATCTAAGTTTTTGGATATATTAAGCTTCTTTTACAAGTGCGTATTCATTGTATTTGCGTATTATCTAGTTTAATCAAGATGAGGTTGAATTTTAACCGAAAATTCAGTCGGAATTCTTCCTAGTTCTGATCTAACAGCAAGGTTTGAGGAATTTTTCTTTGTTCCAAGTATATATTTGAAAATGACAGATCGCTATTGGTTTACCTACAGGGTCAAAAAGATTACTTCCAAGATTTATTGGCAGACTATGAAGAGAATTAGTAATTGATTTCATGGCAAATAAATCTTTTTTTTTTTTTTTTGCCTTTTTGCAAGATTTGTAGTACTGTGTAAAATTTCCATTTTTTAAAATTGTTCTGCCCAAATATTGATATTCAGTTATATTTTCAATCTCTTCATTTCTATATTTGGATTTTGCATACATTGTTTCACTTAAACGAAGGGGAAAGAGCACAAGACTGCTAGATTTACATATATTTTGCTAATAAGATTAGGGGTAAAATAGTTTGAAAAACTATATTTAGAAAAGGGAGATAATCAGAAGAAAAAAATTTACAAAGATATCACCACGGAAATTTACATTTTACAAATTATTCTGAAAACGAAGTCGATGATCCCCATTTTTCTTTATATTTTCTGAATATATGTCAAAAGAGCTTACTTATGAACAAAATAGAAAGAAATCTATGGATCAGTTTGGATCTATGGATCTATGTCACTCTTGTTTTTTGAGAGTTCACACTGTTAGTGCTTTAGTTTTTTGTGTTGTATATGTAATGTTTGTGTGTTTTGTGGTCATGTGGTGTCTTTGGTCGTCCGTCTTTTTGCCTTGTCTCTGGACTTTGATTTGTGTAATTTTGTGCTTTGTTCCTTCGGTATTCTACTGCCGTTGTTTTGAAAGAAAACACGAAACTACCTGTTTTTCTCCTTATATTCATTAGAAATCTTTCATATTTTCAATATAAGTTATTTAAAAACAAGCATGGTGACACCTTTTTTATTATTTTTTTCATTTCAATGCAAACATCATAAAGAAACTTTTTTGAAAGTGAAAAAAATCTGTGGACAAAAATTTGAATTACACATCTAATTTAAGTGTCCTATCATTAACCCGGACAAGTTTGTAGCATTTATCTTGAATTTTCAAGTTTCTTCTCTTTACAACTGCGAACAAGACGGGGTTAAAAAAATAATGACATTTCCAACAGATAGATGAAAATTCATATATTGCGTTTATCCTATCTTACTTGTCTAGAATATCCCTTTTTATTTTTGGGACAAACAATATTTCCTTACGTTGTAGGTATACAGCAAAAGGCTGTGAGGATTTATAATTTATATTAAATTTGTATCCTTTGACTTTGTTAACAATAATTAATGGAAGGATATGGAGTAAATGCACATGATACAAAGTCTATACAAACACATGGTAGAATCAAACAATATAACAACACTTTTATTGTTGTTCTTCATCTTGACCCTTTACTCATACCTCATAGTAAGTTAAAGGCGGCCTCTAGCACCGGTTTGAGCGGTAGTCATTGCTACAAATAAAATTATCTGGCAAAATGCTATTAAAACCAAATAAAATGACCGTTTAGCAGGCAAACCTTCATATTCCTATAGTAAAAGAAATGATAATTCAAGTGTTACATTACAAACATAGAGCTACCCTCGTGTTTAATTTCTCTTGTTCGCACTAATTTTATTATATATCTGAATAGAGTAAGATTAGGATACATAGGATATCATTAAAATCAAAATGTCATGAAGTTAACAAAGGATTTCTGAAAGTGATTATATAATTAGACTTATTTTCGAAATGTATCAAATAAGCTGCTGAGAGTTATAAAATACCTCCAACAGATTACTCTGAAGATTAATCAAAATTATACTACAATCTGCAAGTATATTAGATAAGGCAATACCTGATATCTGTAACAATGTATATTAGTTTGACATAGAAAAGTTGGATGTTGTTTGCATATTTCTAAAGAGGGAATTCGACTTGTAAAACGGTTCGAGATTTATAAAATGTATCAGGTAAAATTGCAGATGTTTGAAATCTCAAGCACCCGACGTTGTAACTTCAGTTCATAAGGTATACATATATTGGAGGTCATCGTTACATCTTATACTCCTAACATCCGTTACAAAAACGAATAACCTCGGACGATGGAGACTTTAAGACATCTTCACATAATGACAATGGACAACACAACTAAAGATTTCTTCCAATTTCTTGTATGAACTATCAATTAAATGAACATAACTCATTAACTTACAAAAGGCACTAACAGATATTCACGAGTGGAACATTTATAAAACAAATGCGTTGCATTTAATTACTTACTGCATAAAACTGTAGGTGCTATTGTTTACTGAAGGTACTTTGACTAAATGTATTTTCTTTTTTATTATATCTCCTTATATTGAACTCTCTTGTTTGTGTGCGTATACGAATACAGGCAATAACGTGCAAAATATGAAAGTAATGTTAAAAGCAAAATGATACAGTAATTTGTACAATTCAAATTTCAACACCGGTCAGTTCTTATCAACACAAAATAGTGTCGAGAAGGATTGAGTCAACCCTGATCAGTCAATCTGAACGCTGCCTGTGCTGTAAAGGACTGCCTTGGGTTGTGGAAAAACTTACCAAGTCAAATCTGATCAGCGCATCTCAACGTTGTCTATGTTGTAAATGGCTGTCTGGTATTGTGAAAATCTTCCCGAGTCCATCTCAACGTTCCCTGAGTTGTAAAGGACTGTCTTGGGTTGTGAAAAACTTCTCGAGTCAACTGTGATCAGTCAACCTCCACGCTGCCTGCATGCGTTGTAAAGAACAGTTTGGTAATGTGGAAAACTTCCTGAGTCAACTGTGATCAGTCCATTTTAACGCTGCTTGTGTTGTAAAGGTCTGTCCGGTGTTGTAAAAAAAGCTTCCCGAGTCAACTCTGATCAGTCCACCTCCACGCTGCCTGTGTTGTAAAGCATTGTCTGGTATTGTTAAAAACTTCCTGAGTCAACTATGATCAGTCCATCTCCAAGCTGCCTGTATTGTAAAGGACTGCCTTGGGTTGTGAAAAATTTCCAGTGTTGTATCGACGCTGCTCTGTCCATTGCAACGTTACCGGTGTTGTAAACAACGCCATTAGAATACCGAAGGAAGAAATGAAGTGATGATTACAAAAATCAAAGTACATAGACATGGCAAAAACGAGACCACAGAAAAACAAAGAAAAGACAAAAAACGTGACACAAACACAAGGTACGGACATAAATAGACGACAACCAGAACTAAGGCACTCATAGCGTGAACTCCAATGTAAAAGACTGTATGATGTTGAGAAAGGCTCCAATGTTGAATTAATTATTTGCCTTCCTCAACGCTACCCATGTTGGGATCGCTAAGGGACCGACCATTTAACTTGAAGGAAGGGGGGGGGGGCTATGTTTTTTTTTCTAAAAAAATATTTTGGATCTGATTTTATGTGAAAAAAAATTATTTTGGCTGCCAAAATGATGAAAAAAAAATTTCTGAAGGAGGCGAAAGGAGGTGCCCAAAAAAATAATGTTAATTTTGAAAAAAATATTTTGTTGATACGCGTGAAAAAAAAATAAATATTTTGTTCCGCGCGAAGCGCGAAAAAAATTTTCTGTCCAGAAAAAAAACCATAACCCCCCCCCCCCTTTTCAGGTTAAATGGTCGGTCCCTAATCTGTCATTTTCAACGCCACAATTGTTGTATTACGGGACTTCATAGTATTGAGAAGAACTGTCCAGTATTGAGCGAACGCTAATCGGTCTTTTTCAACGCCACATGTGTTGCATTAATGGACTTCATAGCGTTGAGAAGGGGTGTCCAGTGCTGGCCATTTCCAAAAACAAAATTTCATTAACTTCGATATTTTGGAACTTTGGTACATATTTTTAGTGTTTCGAAATATTTAAGTTGCTTGCTTGTTTTAAACATAAAACATGAAAGGAAAGAACTCTCATGTATGTTTACAAATAAAAAATTGGATACACGAATTTTACAGTTATCTTCTTGCATAAATCTAATTATTTATATGTTTGAAATGACTTTAATGATTAGTATATATCAAGCATAATAGTTGGTGAATTAGATATTGTTTAAAACTAGATTTCGAGTTAATAATTCCCATTAGTTTCAAAATTCAAGTGTTGAAATCATATTAATATGTGTGTTTTTCGCACTATATGCACTTTTTAGGAAAATAAAAAAGAGCATGGTTTCATAGTAGGTTCACAAATACATTATACCCATTTAAAGTGATTTTCTTGTATATTTCTTATATTTGAAGTGTTTTGAAATGATTATAATGTTTGCAATGTAAAACTTTCAAACATTTTAAATAAAATCATTAATAATTAAGTTCAAATTAATTTTTTGCGCCAGTATACAAAATAAGACTGAAAACTTATTTTGAGTTACCCTTATTTTCACAATTCAAGTGTGAAAATCATTTTAATGTCACAGTTAAATGTACTTGAGAAAAAAACCTGAGAAGAACTTAACTCACTACATTATCATAATGCAAGTATATAGAAATAATTAACGTTTGCTATATCAATATTTGTTGGTATTAAAATGATAGTATGGCTGAAAACTTAATTTAAAATTACTTATACCCGTAATTTTCATAATTCAGTTGTTTTGGAATGATTTTTTTTTTTTTGCCTTTTTTGTTTCTGGTGTTGCCATTGTCCTAGGATTGTTCGCTTTTGGATTGACGGTTCGGTTCTCACTTACTTTATCAATGGCAATTTTACACTTTCATGCATTCAAATATACAGTGGAACTCCTGAATACCGGCCCCTCTAAAAACCGGATTCCTCTGTAAACCGAACGATATGTTTTGGTCCGGAATTTTTACCTATATAAATAAGTAAAAAATTCCTCTGAAAACCAACCCCCCTGAATTCCGAATTCCGGCCATATAGATCGGTCCCAAACGTATATTTTCTTCTTAGATTGAACTCTGAAAACCGGACGACTGTTTCTGCGGACAATGAAATCGACCAAGTTTATTAAATTTGTCAGAAATCTCTTGCCATCTTGATTGATAAATAACTGTATTTGAACAAATTACCGACAATATTGATTTGAATTTACAATAACGCAGGGAAATATACTGAAATAGTTAAGTCACGGCCTAAACTGACCTTACATATCTTATATAACATGCCCGGTATTAGAGTTCGGAATTTGAAGACCGGATATCGGAACCTCCGAAAACCGGAACCTCGTAAAACCGGCCGATTTCTTTGGTCCCGACGGAAGCCGGTATTCGGAGGTTCCACTGACTCAATAAACTAGATTTTATATCTAAATAATTCCAATTATAGCGATTTCAAACTTACTTCAGAATAGACCATTTTCGTCCTTAATAATAGACATGAGATCGCCCCTAAAAACAATTTTCATGAAAACAAACTTAAAATCTTACACTGTCATAACAGAATTGTGTTAAGACTGTCAAGGTCGTGATAAGATCAAATGACCAAACAAGATCATAATTTATCTGCTAGTGGATCAATATCTTAAATTCAGAGATGTTGCTAAAAACGTAGGAATATTTCGATCTTGCATAGCTCTGTCCCTAGTTTTCTTGTTTTTTGTTTTTGTTTTTTTGTTTTGTTTTTTTTTTGTTTTTGTTTTTGTTTTTGCTTTTTTTTTCGTTTTTGTTTTTGTCTTTGTTTTTTTTTTGTTGTTGTTTTTTCGTGTGCTGATTTAACAAGTTTTTGGTTTATGGTCTTCCAAATGTTTTGATTTGATTTACACTGAAGCGGTATAAGTTTTCAAATTGGCCATATGCAGAAACTAATTTTTTAGGAACTTTGGTATTTTGTTATTCATATATTAACTAAAAAAAAGAATGAAACACCCATTTATCTGTTATAAAGTTTTTTAAGGTCGTGAAATCTTATGCAATCTGAATTGATGAGATTATCAACAATTGTATTTTGTACTTAACAATGGATATATTAATGTAACTGTAATCAGACCAGTATCAAACAAGGAGTTGTTAACGACAACCCACCACTGATAAACTATATACTGATACCGAGTTAATAGCGATTCATGAGCTCCTAACAAGTCATTATGCAGAAAACAAATTCACAGTTACTTTGGTAATTGGATTGATGCCTCTGCTGATGGAATGTTAGTCCCGAGGGTATTCACCAGCCCAGTAGTCATTACTTAGGTGCTGACCGAAAGCCGATTCTACTTGGAACCTTGCAATATCTATTTTTTTTTTTAAATTGTTGAAAACTAAGAAGCATCTCCCTCAAGCTAAGCTATCTCATTAGCTGATTTTGGCTTTACATTTGGATCATATTGGTTAATTGTTCTTTATCAGTTATTGAACATTTTCGAGTTTAAGGTCTTCCAAACGTTTAGATTTTATCTACAGTGAAGAGACATGATTTGTCGAAATGCGCATATACAGAAAATAAATTCACAGTAACTTCGTTATTTAATATTCCTTAACAAACTGTTAGTGGTTTTATATCGATCCAAAATAATTTGTATTCATGAAAATTAGAGACCAGTTTACTCATTTGCATGTACGATTTTATGTCTTCCATCTCAATACAAGTGGTAACGAGTTGTTAAACAAAATAATTATTATTTTCATAATATAATTCAATAACAAAATGCCAAAGTTACTGTGAATTTTGCCTCTTCATTTTGACAAATCTTGTCTCTTCAGCATTGATCAAATCAAACCATTCAAAAATCCATAAACCGAAATATGTGTAAAAGCTGGAAGAGACCAAATTACCAATAAGATCTAAAATTAGCTAAGGACGGTGCTATACACTAGAAAATTAACACCATAGTCTTAAACAATTTATTTAAATGATTGCAAGTTGGTAAAAATTCTTTTTCGGACCAGCAATGAAATACTTGCTACTGTGTATCGACATGATTATACGTGTATTCAATTAGTCAATATTTTTGTGTCGGAGCAAAAAAAACTTTTGACTGGATATATAATTTGCATCATTAAACTGTCCAAGCGACAAAAATATCATACGTCAGCAATGCATAAAAAATTACTTTTGAAATTGAATTAAACAGCTTTAGTTCTCATATCAGTACAATTTTAATTTTATTGATAAACTTGTATATTTTTATAAGATTCTGATGGTCTAATATAATTTTGAGAATTACTGCTTAACTTGATTTTGTCTTGTATTCTGCAAAGATATTATTTCATCATCATATTTAAGTAATTATTAACGGTTCCTTTCAATTGTTTACAGAACTTCTCAACACTGCACAGTCGTCATTATAGGTAATGTTAAGGACCGTTGCAAAATAAATTTGTCGAAACATGCTCTTATAGTGTGCAATTCCACAAAGTTAGAAAATCATTCTGCCAAGACAAGCGATTAACATCTACACAAAATATATCATTTCTTTATAAAGAAATGACTGTTAGGACAAAGCATATAGCCTCAATAGCATACATATAAATCACAAGGAGTGTTGTCATTCAAAAGTAAAAAAAAAATATGAAAGTATTACCCGTTATTTATATGGACATAATAATCCATATCAAAATTGCCTTTGAGCTCTTCTTTGTGTTTGCAGACACAATCAATTTATAGTAATGTAAGAGTTAATCATATTAATGGGGGTATAATCAGATTAACGAGTTTATTACAATATGAAAGCTTTCACCACGAAAGATTTTCCTAAGGATAGCAAAGTTAAAAAAAACAACAACAGTACCTCATGATACTGATCTGATTTATGTCTAAAGACCTAGAAGGTTAGTTCGCAATCTTATCGTCAATAACCAAGTAGAACACAAAGACATTTGTATGAACTTATCAAGCGAAAAAGTAGCCTTGCTGTAAAAAAGAAAGGAAAAACATGTTGACATGTTATAGCATCCTCAATATACATTAGGGGCGCCACTGCTCGGATATGTAATTTTGTAAAATTGAAATCTGTTTTTGCTTTCTGTAGAACATATGTAAGTGAAAAGTGTTCAACCAGTCACAAAAAGGTTGTCCCCAAAAGAGCGCCGCATAGTGTTTATTGAGGACGCTACATGTTACATTTTCATAATTATACCATCTGCATACTTCAAACTTCACTTTTGTCTTGTAACTTCCTGTGGATCATTACCCACCGAGTATGATCAAGAATGTATTTCAAAATTTTAAAAATGATAAACTTTGAATTGCATATACACAAGAAAATAATGTTCAAAAGCATGTTCACTACTGTAAAAAAGAGTACTAGTAAACCAGGATTAGCATGCTGAAAGACAATGGTAAAAACAAATAAAAAGTAAGTGCAATGTAAGGTTAGAATTAACATATTCACAATCATGAAATAAAACTCCCTATTAAAAAACGTTAATTTTAATTAGAATCAGTCATAAATACTACTTATGGTGGTTCGGGGGTATAAGAAAAATCCATCAGAATTTTTCAATAGTTTGCAAAATTAAACTTCCAAAATTGAACTTCAAAAAATGAAATAAAAATTTGGGGTCACGGGCCATATAAGAATGAGAATTTTGATTAATCTTGTATATTGCTAGCCCCTGTATTGAACCTTCTAAAGCTAAGAGAAAAATTGGGTTCAAGGAACTTATAATGTAATTATTTCACAAAATCAAAATTTTCGTAGTGATTTCTTTGTAAAATATTTTTTGAAATTACCTCCCTTGTTTAAATTTTAATTTCAAACAATTCTACAGTACCAATACTATTCTGAATTTTTCGTCAAAAATGAATGCTAGACTAAGAAAAATGGGCCCATTATTTGCATTTTAAGCGTAATATTTTGGACAAATCTTTAAATTTTAATTTTTTTTTTACATTTCTTTAATAAAAATACCTATCAAAGAATGAAACATTTAATCAACATGCCGGAATACTACCGAACCACCTTCAAATTATGTTCATAAAAATAATACCTACGTGTGTTTGTTGTGGTTAAAAAATTCAATTCACTTAAAACATTATTATTTAAGTTGTTCTTCCTGGTCACACTTCCATATGTATTTATTTTACAATTTATTTCTCTCCATTTTAGTAACTGTCATTATTTACTATATTTTCCTAGATAATCTGTTACTTTTGTTTTGCATTTTGATTGGGCTGGCATCCCAAATAAGAGACTCTCAAGAGCCTGTGTCGCTTACCTTGGCCATGGCTGACATAGACAGTCCAAATAACTTAAATAATAAAGATCCTCATTTTCAGGAATGTAAATAGACCTTGATGGTATTTGCTTCAAGGTTGAACTATATTTCCCGATTGCTACTATTTTGGATATGATCACCTTTTGTTGAAACGGGCCAACTGAGGAAGGAACATAAAAATCACAAACTTTGAAGGGCACTACCCAAGGACAACTGAGACTGATTTTGGTTTTAATTTGCCTAGTAGTTTCAAAGGAGAAGATTTTTGAATGTGTGATCCCATAAGGTAAAGTTGATCACTAAGTTCTCCACTGTTGGCCACCTAGAATGAGGTGCAGACTTGATAAAAAAAATTAAGGGGACTACCCAAGGAATATTGTGATCCAATTGGCTGTGTTGTTTCAGAGTAAAAAAATCTTTGAATGCTTTCCCAATCCCATTGGGTCCAATGTTAAACTATTCTCCCCACTGGCAGCCATTTTGGATGTAAGGCGGACTTGCCGAAACCTTTTTCAAAAGGGGCAAACGAAGGACTATTGTGACAGAGTTTGGTTCCAATTTTCCTAATAGTTTCAGAGGAAAGGATCCCTGAAAGTGCTTCCCCTTAGGGTACAATGTTAATCTAAGATCCCCGTTGGTGGCCATCTTGGATGAAGTGCTGACTTGCTAGATATATAATTTCCATGACTATTATTATTATAATTTTTTTATGCGAAATCATGAATGTGCAAT
This sequence comes from Modiolus philippinarum, assembly GCA_002080025.1. Taxonomy (NCBI): domain Eukaryota; kingdom Metazoa; phylum Mollusca; class Bivalvia; order Mytilida; family Modiolidae; genus Modiolus; species Modiolus philippinarum. The sequence goes on along the minus strand of MJUU01038425.1, from coordinate 80,485 downwards.
CCCTGTCCAACCGTGAAAAAATATCATACGTCAGTAATGCATAAAAAGTACTATCTGAAACTAGAGTAAACATTTAACTTCAGTTTTCATATCAGTACAATATTACTTTCAAATATGAATTTGTGTATTATTGATAAGATTCTGAGGGTATAAAATATTTTGGTGAATAACTGCTAAACTTGATTTTGTTTAGCAATCTGAAAAGTCATATTTAGATCATTATGGACAGTCCTTTGCAGACATTACTTCTCAACACTGCACAGTCGTCATTATAGGTAACGTTGATGACCGATCAGTGTTGAATCAATACCGAACACTCTTTCTCAACATTGATCAGTTCTTCTTAATTCTGGGCAGTACTTGTCAACACTGCATATTTCTCATCACAGGTAGCGTTCAGAAGGACTGATCAACTTAAGTACGGCAAATTGGGCTTGTTTGTGTCGTTCAATCTTTCAGAGGAGATTTTTGAAAGTGAGTTGACGACAGACGGACGGACGCTACGTGACGGCAAAAGCTCACCCTGACATAGCCAATACCGAAGTTGCGTCATAAACAGTAAATTTCGTTATGCTGTACACGTGTTTTAATGAATAAACTCTCATTAGCAGCATTAGAATCAAATTAATATTGAAAGCCATAGCCCGAAAGTAGTCAAAAAAGAAGTACTCATTACCAAATATATTGAAATAGGATGCCAAATCCAGTACCAAGGACATCCACCGAGTGCCATTCACAGAATTAAGCCTCTGTCGGTATTTTTAAAGGGTTAGAATTTCGATAAACAGTTTAGCCTTCAATATTCTAAATCTTCATTTTCTTGACATCAAATTGAAAATTCAGTGCTTATCCTTGGAACAAAATGTCTTTAGGCCTGAAAAGATAGATCTTTATTACCATTTGCTACTTTTACATTCCTTACGTTGTTTTTATGATACCCTTACATGTCTTGTATCTGTTTATATCCAAATAAAGTTCTTGTCTAGGTTTTCTCTATTTCAATTATTCCCCATTATGTCCTTATTCTTTCATTTACTTTTGTCCATTTATATATTGCAACGCTTTTCTAAGAAGTAATGTATGGAATTTAGGTTATATTTAAGCGGGAAATTCCCTAGTTTGTTGCCAAATCTACTCCTTCCCGGTCCCAAAGAAGACAACTGGTGGTGCTTTGTGGAAAAAGCTATTATATTATTAAATACAATCCCGCTCACCAGAATATTACGTTTGGGCGAGTGAGCCCTGTGCGCTACATTCTGGGTCATTGGATGATATTTTACGATTTGCGACTATCAAAATCTGGAAAACATATACGTACAAAGTGCTTGAGTGTCCTATGTCCACCTGTTGTAATTATCATTACAAGTTGCATATACCCTCAATATTCATTTCGGTGTTAATTTTTACTATAATTTTTGGTATCCGATATTTATATGACAGGCAATTTTTTATAATTAAAGTCTTCGACGTTCATGTTATAGGTGATTGCTATTATCGGTATTTTAAGATATCCATAAAAGATGGCAAGGTTGATTTTTCAGATGTCTTCACAAGTTACTTAGACTCCGATACTCATTTCTCTAAGTAGTATTACGCCGTGACAAAATACCAAATGAACGAATATAATGTAAAGAAATATCAATTAAAAGACAGGAAATCCGTCTTATTTTGTGTGTGTAACAAATCGTGTTCATTTTATACTTAATTTTGCCTCACGAGGATGAAGTGTCCGCTATTTATATAAGCGCTTATTTTTATTGAAAGTAGTTAAATCTCTCATAATACATATAAGAGGTAATTGTCAGCACAAGATGGTAAACGCCAATATGTATAGCGATGTGATTGACAAAAAGGTACGAAGACTCCGATTTGATACCATAAGGCATTATTATTTTCAGATGCTGAAATTTCTGATATTCATGTCAAATTTAATTGTCATAGTCCTTTGCTGAAATCCCAAATGCTTCTAGTCGTTGTAGTTGTCATCTCCAAGGTCTAAATGTCCAAATTCGACATTTATTTCGGGCAATTGTTATGAAATGTTGCAATTGCTAATAGTAATATCGGAAGACATTGTCATCGCCAGACGAGGGATATGATCTTGTTGTGCAATTTGCATTTCCCTTCAATGATCAGATTATTATATGTATAAACAATCTTGTCACAATGTAGACATATCCTAAAATTGAAGTCATATCAAAGCATATATTGAAAAATATAGACATCATTTGCATTTTCAAATCTTCGATGAGTTAACCGAACTCTTATCTACAGGGCTGGAAGTGCCACCCCAGAATTGCCTTATTTATGTGAATGGTATTCATATATGCGACTCGATTAAGTGTCTTATTTACGTCAATATGCACCTAGTTGCAGTTAGTTTGTTATGTAGTTACATAAGGCGCTTGATTGAGTTGTATCAATAGAAATTAAATGCCATTAAAATAAAAAAAGGAAAGGAAAAGGTGCGATAAGGGCCTGATTTGGCCCTAAAATTCGGTGATTTTTTTTAAGTTGCATCTGAATATTTTCTTTTATGTTCATTTGAAAGTTCAGATCCCACAAAGAAAAAAATACAAAAATTAAGAACACATGACGTAACAGTAAGTACAATTCTGACGTCATATTAAAGCTATTTTTGAATGTTAATGTTTTCTGGACTCGTATTTTATACATCATCTCATTCCATGTCCGTTCCATTCCATGCATCGAGGATCGCACGGTTTTTATTGCAAGAAAATGTTTGCACTGTTAAATACTCCCACGTTGTACAGTATAAGAAAGCACGGATCTTGTGTTATGATGGAAGTAGGATTCACAATAGTGATAAGACGTCGAGGAACTATGGAGTTTTTATATATCATGAAAAGGCAAAAGTGCATGCATTGCATTGATGTTCAAATGGAAATCTACTCATTTATAGCATTATTGTGTTACCCACAGAAAACTGGATGGAGAAATGTGAAGTTTTCTGTCTTTAATTGATATTTCTTTACATAAAATTGATGTATGAGGTTTAGATGGATGCTTTCAATTTTCTGTTGTAACTTTTCAAGTGCTAATTTCAAAGGCAAACATACCTTATTGCTTAAACCCATCGGAAATCTTGTTACATGTCATATGTTCGTTTCAGATATCGAATTCCTTACAATGTTTTTCATGTTCAGTTCTACGGTTTTCAATTAAGTAAGTCATGTTTCTTTAGTATTTGGATTTCTTAGCAATTAAAAGGATTTCCTCTTGCATGATAAATTATTTGAATTGAATAAACGTCTTTGTAACCCGATAGGAACACTACCCATCATTCATAAAGATTGCAGATTTGAAAAGTTCACCAACAGAATATACTTATAATGAGAGACATCATACTGAGACCTCATAAGCTGTCTGTAAACATAATTTAGTTCAAACTGAGTGAAAAAATATGCGTTCGTACCTGTTGACAAAGCTTCAAACAACGTTGCTATAATTTAAAAGAAATACTGTATCGATGTCCAACAAAACGAATTGGCCAAGTCAAGGACTGTCGTGTGTTCTAATTATAAAAAACAACGCTCATCAAACAATATTACAACGACACAGAAACGCTCCACATTCCAAAGATAAGAATAGTACCTTACTGTGTATCAAAATATCATCTGTACAGTCATCGATTTCTGATTTCATGCCAGATTCATTGCTTTGAACCATATAAAGCACAAGATAGAGCCAATTTTACTCAAACATCTTGCGAAAATATTGAAAAGGGTCAATCAAGTGTTTTACATTAAACATTCAGATATACCTTTTGAACTCGCATAAAGTAGATTCTCCATTTTATGTCACATGTGTTAAATACTATCAGATTTTCCCATGCAATAATCTTATTGTTGTAAATTTCTACAGTTTATCAATGTGATTTCTTTCAAGAAAACTTTAAAATAAATAGTATATCAATAATATGGAAGCAGATGGGTCATGCACAGATGTTTTACGTGGGAAATTGAAGGTTTGTTGAAGTTACTATTTTACTATTTTTTCTATACTACTCCACGTTGGTTTATAGAAAAAATGCCACGAAAGAAAGGGGTGAGTGAAACTTTCAGACTATTAACCAATTATTTGTTTGTAAACCAAAAATATTTGACATTTTTTAACTTTGATTTTTTTTTTAATTTTATAGCTAATTTTTACTAAACAGAATTCAAGATTATATAAAGTTGCTAATTATAATTCAAATACACAACTGATCAATGAGAGTTCTATCATAGATGTATTAGCCATTGATAGAGCACTTTGGAATATCACACGAACAATCCTTGTTGCCGACTTTTTATCACTTACTTGACAAAGTCACAAAGCATTGATAGGAGCTAGAACCCAAACTAAAATGTGGTCTTTAAGAGCTTGAGAAATTTACAAAAAATCGCGTTACATTTTGGTGTTCTTTTCAGATTTATGTTTATGAACTAGATATTATGAAAAAATCAGTGTCTGACATTTTCAGGAAATTCACATATGGTGAATGAAAGGATATGGAGTAAATGCACATGAGACAAAGTCTCTACACAAAACATGGTAAAAAACAAGCAAAGGAACAACGCTTCCATTGTCGTTCTTCATCTTGAAGTTACCATGAGGCCTTCAACAATGAGCCCCGCCGGCTTGAGCGGAACTCTTTGCTTATTGTCGAACGACGCTACATCAATGTCCCTCCCGGTCAAGGATGCGGGAACGTCAACAAACACCAATTAAACTGCCAAAGTGCTCTTACAATCACTGTAATCCGTTGCCCGACAAAAGGACTAGTGTCCTAAGCTAGTGGACGATTACAACATATAGACAAACACAGGACACTCATCAAGTCGATTGTAAGAAAACCTTGCATTTTAAAAAAGTAAGACGCGGGCACCCCAAACAGGCCGTCAGAATTTCGAAATTACTGTAATAATGCCAAAATTTGAAAGTATGATAGTATATCCATATGAGAAATTCTGAAAGCTGGAACTGGCGTTAACGTTGATAAAGCTACTCACCCATGTACATGGCTTTCTGCACCAATTCTCACAAACTAATGCAGTGTGGGTCCATAAAATGATTCATCGTGCTTGAGGTGTATGCTTTGTTTATTATGTCGGTTATGCTGAATTTCTCATATGAATGCTCTATCACTATTCAATATTTAGCTTTCTTGTATTGTAATTATTAAACTATTTTCCCGGCCATCTGTATATATATATTGCCCACACCTCCCGAGTTTACTTGCCAAGTTTTCATACAATCAACTTGAGGAATGAAATGTTATCGTTTATATGTTGTATTGTCTATTGGTCCCTTTGTCAGGAAACGGACAACGGTGTTTGTAAGAGTACTTTGCCCGATATGTTATGTTTGTTGACGACCCCGCATCCATTACAAAAATGATGTAAAACAGTGGATGGATGTAGCATTGATCAACATTTAGTAAGTGGATTCCGCTCAGACCAGTGCCGGGGTCCGTCTTGAACTGACTGTGAGGTAAAAGTGTTTTCTCTTTGTTGAAGGCATCATGGTGACTTTAAGATGAAGAACATCAATGAAAGCGTTGTTCTATTTGCTTAATATTGTCATGTATTTACAGGGATTCTCTCCTATGTACATTTACTCCATATTTCTGTAAATTGTTCACTAAATCTTATATCAAAATTGAAGTCGCAACCAAACACGTGACGACTGAATGTGAAAAAACAAATATATCACCTGCTCGAAGCCCAATACTTAAGACCTGTATAACATAATGTGCAATACACATTTTTTCAAATAATTTAACTGATACTCGATCAACAGCTGATGTTTCTTTATTTTTGTAAAATAGCGTACATAGCTTTTAATTATGCTCGTCACGTAAATATTGTCTGCTCGATAAAAAAGACTGATTTCTATTGTAAAAAAAATTCTAAATATATTCATTTCTTCACAATTTCTAGTTGAGTTCCATCAAAACCAAAACTTGTTTTCTGTCGGTATTCTACCATGAGAAAATATTAGAACTTATGTTTTGTTTATTTGAATTTGTAAATGCCATTCTTTACAATATAATGCAAAATCATTTGTCATCGATTGTAGATCAACATCACTTTCAGACTGCAAAACACTAAACAGATAGTTTGTATTCCAAGTCAGTTATAAGTGAATTCAATCCTAGTGCATTCTTCGAATATAGACAAAAGAGTAGAGGGAAGGTTTTCCCTGACGAACACCAACTTGAAAAGATCGGATTTTGCATTATTATGTACAATACGTAATTTAAAGTTTTCATACATATTTTGAATAACTCGGAAATCCTAGTCTTCTAGTCATTAGATGGTTTCAATAGTTAAAAACTATATTTACCCAATTTCCTTTCTTTTCCATATTAAAACTTAGAATTGGCAAATATATCAGGAGAGCTCGAGTGAAATTACTATTCTATCATTTATCACCAAGGCCAAGGTCACAGCAGCAACAAGTGCATAATTATCATTTTTAATATTTTTTTCCTTTTTCTTGGGTTATTACCAATAAACATGTATAATTATGACGTATCTTTGTACCGGTATGAACAATTACGGTAAAATAATTTCAGGATAAATACACCAAGAACCGGTACCAAGTCCGGCTGTTTAAAGTTCCTATCATTGTTTATGTTTGACTTTTTACTTTTTATTTGTATTTTTTATTGTGCAGTTCCATTGTGGATTGGTTTTTTATGATGCTAATTTTCAATTATTGAAGATGGTTACTGTAATTTCATTTTCATATATTATATCGTGTCGAACAACGCAATGGATTAAACTTGGTTTTAAACAAGTTCCAAAACTTGTTTGATCCTGCCTTGTTCTGTACTCGTGACATTTTCATCACGGTCGATTTGTTATACTATAATTATTAAGAAGATACTGAAATTATGATCGTCAAGTTATTAGTTTTGTCTGATATCATTAGTAATATAACAGTGATTCCTCAGTGTCTTCATCATGATTTAAAAATTATTATATTTATTTTCTTAATCTTACACTTCTGGTTTTTTTTTCAGTCGTTTGACGATGAAAAACAATTATGTAAAACTTCAGTAGATTGGCGAACAGTCCATAATGGTGACCAACAACCTCAATACGAGGCTATTTTCATACAGATTCAAGAAGCTAATAAGGAAGCAGAAAATACATGTGATTTTCTATGTCGAACTAGTAAAATAATGTGTCACACGGGTAAGTCATATATAGATTTTAGATTGTTAAGCAGTTAAGAAGAACGAGACAGACAACATCTAATGCGAACTTGAAAATGTTCACGCCTATCAAGGTTAGAAATAATTTTCTGATGTTCTACAGCTGTCTTAAAACAACCTCGCCAACCAAAAATGCTAATTTGCATATGTAAATTAATTTTGTGACGTCATTAATGAGGTTCGCGAACCTTCCTGTAGTTCACCGTTTATCAAAGAGACGTTCCTTCAAAAAAGACAAAAATTGTGATCAATCAAAAATTATTTAAAAAAAACTTCTAGAAATTGCATTTCAATAATTACAAAAAAGAAGGGGAACGGGAATGTGTCAAAGAGACAAAGACCCAAAGGGGAGTAATAACAATTCAAAGCCACCATAAGATCTTCAATGAAGGGTGAGGAGACCCCACACCCAACTGCAGGTCGGAGTAGGCCCCTAAACAAAGAGTAATCAGGTTCAGCGAAATAAACATCGTCCTAGACTCCTATAGACATAAAGTAAACTTTATGTTTACTTCGCTGAACTTGATTTCTCTTTATTTAGGGGCCAACTCCGACCTGCCGTTGGGTGTAGGGTTTCCTCACCGTTCATTGAAGATCTTATGGTGGCTTTGAGTTATTAGTACTCCCCTTTGGGTCGTTGTCTCTTTGACACATTCCCCGTTTCCCTTCTTTTTCCTAACTAGAAAACAGACAAGACACACAAAAGCGTAATAAATTTCCTGACTTAAGACAGGCGCAAACCTACTGTTTGAATTTACAACTATGTCTGGTTTTCTTCAAGTACTTTCTTAGCATAATTTTCCCATCCATATGAACAGAAAAATATTGATAATTGAACTGGGGATAAAACACAATTTATTGGAAACTGACAACAGCCACGCTGATTGTAAGGTACAAATGTACTGTGGTACTTTTCAAACTCCTTTTCTTCGTTATCAAGATATGAAAACAACTAACATTTTGAATTTTTAGTTGTTTTCATATTATACAAAAAGGGGGTTGAAAAGCTACACAGTACCTTACAATCATCTTACCTGTCATAGTATATATGTCTGTGTATTCTGTATTATTGTATGTTTTGCTTTATCTTTGGGGTGTCAAGTATTAGTATTAAAATTTGATTTGTTCTTGAATCGTTTTCAAAAAAATTAGCAATTAATTTGGATAATTAAATCATAATTCCCGAGAGATTTCATAAAATTTCACGAAGTTGCCAATCTCTCCTGTATACCTTTAATCATTGCAAATTAAAAAAACGACCAAAAAATGATAAAAAAAATTAATGATTATCCGTTGACCAGGTACATTAATTTGGTTCTTTGATCTCAAGACCTTCAGCTCTGATTTTTCTAAAGGCTGTGAAAAGGGGCGTACACCCCCTACGCTACCTGAAATCCATCCCTGCGGAAGAAAATAAGTATTGATCTATAACCTCTTTCGATACACGGAAGATCCGATGCTTTCGATCCTTATTGTTTATTACATTGATAATCTTCTACTTAAAGCTTGTCATTTGACATACTACTAAAGCTAATTAAAATAAATAAAATGAAAAAAAATATAGATAAAAGAAATGGAAATGTTGCCAGCGAGATTTTCAATTTCTAGATTTTCTATGTAACAGCCAATACATTTTCCTCACAAGAAGTTCCTTAAAATGGCAACTATCTGATTTTTATGAAAGCTTATTTGGGTCATTTTCATGATGAAAAAAAAATTAAGTCGTTCCCATGACTTGTTAAGTCGTTCCCTACGAGTTGCAGAGTCGTTCCCAAGAGTTGCAAAGTCATTCCCACGACTTGTTATGTCGTTCCCACGAGTTGCAAAGTCGTTCCCACGAGTTGTAAAGTCGTTCCAACGAGTTGTAAATTCGTTCCAACGAGTTACTAAGTCGTTCCCACGACTTCTACAAGTCGTTCCCACGAGTTGTAAAGTCGTTCCCACGACTTGTTAAGTCGTTCCCACGACTTCTACAAGTCGTTCCCACGAGTGGGAGCACCAAAATTGCACGGAATACGAAAATGGTATTTTAATACTTAATATTCTTTCCATAATGTGCATCAAATGAATTTTTGTTTGATAGTGACAACGTTAAATTGTAAAAAAAAATGTTGTAATTCGAGGACCGTCGCGTTGTATGTTCTACAAAGCGATTTTTGCAGCATAAAATACATCAAAGATTATCAATAAAAATTGCACAAATGTTAATAATCTTATGTTTTACAAAAATGTAGTTCAGTTTCATCTTGAGATCACCGCGCCTCTTGTTAAAACAATTTTCAGATAAGGCAATTCAATTAATCAGAATTATCTCAGACCAAGTTATCAAGGTTCCATTAATTCTGTTTAATACAATTTTTGACTGCATTATGACTTCTATAATATATTTGTTAATATTGCTTAAAAACTTTCGAATGCAAAGTGTATGTTTGTCTGTTTAACATGAAATCATGACGGAAGACAGCCGAGATGCAATTTTTGTGGGAATATTAACGAAAGACACACCGTCAATAAACTCTTTTTAAATTGTACACTTGTCAATGTTTAACACAAATTAATTCGTTCAAAGCAGCAGTTTGTAGCCTGTAGAATAGAAATAGCAAAAACTTTAACAGGACAAAAATAGATGTAACAGGTACACCTCTCAAAGTCTTGAATGTGCTTACTTTTTTTATATAGATTACATCATAATTATGCGATAAATAAGTGGACAACTTTAATATAAGTTACACTTCACTATATCTACAATTCGTATCGTTAGGAACGATAATTGATGATGCTATTTTGTCCCAATCTGACTACAGACGGCAACAAATGGTCTAAATTTTTCACCACAAATATTACCACAATTGTAAGAATCCGAATGATATTTCATTAACAAACCAACCTAAAGATAACAGTCAATTTATCATCAATTGTTTCACCAGTCCAGTTGTCAAACCCTTTGGTGCTGGTCCGAAGCATGATGTCAAATTGAACTAAGAAGTATTTCCCTCATTCCAAGGTATATCTTTACCTAGTTGTTTCGTCACCAACAATAAATTATTATTATTATTCACCAGGACTATCAACATATCGCCATGACATTTGCAAGCAGGGGGTATAAAATAACTGAATACTAAGTTACTTTAAATTTTGTTCCCGCAGAAGGCAATTTTGTCCCTTGATCAATGTAACATTTGATGGCCCTACCGCACTACAAACAGACATAAATGGTCTTCATAACATATCACCAAAGCGATCGAATTTGCAAGTATATTGGTCAGAGTAACATTTACTGGTTATGTCCCAATCCGAAATTTGCAAGTTTTGATTCAGAGTTACTCTTAACGAACAAAACTGAGTCCTCACTAAAAGCAGCAGAAAAAAATGCCATAATTATTCATGGCCTCTCTCATAAGCATAAAATATGGAAGTAAGAATGACCCAAACTGGCTGCAGACAACCATAAATGGTCCTTATTTTTCATCTCAAGTATAACCACAACCATGAGATTTGCAAGAATTAGTTAATGACCAAACCTGGTTACGTGGAGCCATGAATTGTTTTAATCATTAATCATAACTATGATTACAGCCATGAGATTAGCAAGTATGTTGTCATAATGATATTTTATGACCCGATCGACCGACCCAACACATAGCCATTATTGAGCACAATTATTACCACAGCTATGATATTAGGAAGCATCTGGTAAGAATAAGCCCACCTACCCTACATCTAGCCATTATTGAGCACAACAATGATCACTGCCATGAACTTAGCAAGGATGTGGTGAGAATAACATTTTATGACCAAACCAACCTACATATAGCAATCAATTGTCATGACTATTAAGGAAAACTATTGCCACAGCTATTAGATTTGTATGCATGGGGATCAGAATGACATTTTATTGTCTAAACTTGCAAAGGGCAGACATAAATAGTTGTTAATGATTATCGAGATTGCTCCAAATTTGTAAGGCTGCTATGCTTTTTTGCACAGAAAATGGCACGAATGACATTTGTTGCCCCAATCTGTGCATAGACAAACACAAAATGTCAGTATTTATTAACTGTAATTATTCCCAAGGTAGTGGTGTATAAGTATATCGAACCTGCAAATTAATTTTCTCATTTCCTCATTTTTTCTCGAAATTTTTAATAATATAAAAAGGTCTTAAACTAAGGTCGCTGTTTGAAATTACCTAGTCTAAAAAGTACCTATAAAATAACGTAATTGTCTAATGAATTATATACAATCGCTTAAGGGGGGGGGGGGTTCAACTCAATTTGAAAATTAATAAGAAAATGTGATTTTTTGTTAGAAAATTAAATAAGAAGTAATTTTAGTAAGTAAAAAAAAAAGATTGATGACCTAATTCTTGATATATAATTATATGTGATTGAAACTTGGCGGGAAACTAAACTCCTCTGATTTTTTCATAGGATGAACATTAGCAAAGGTTTGGCAATGAAGAAAGCGACAATACATATAGAATTTTATGAAATTTATGCTAATGTAAAATGAAATTATGGAAAAAATAAGTTGGTCTATGGGCAAAATAGTATAATGTTTTTAAATAGATAAAACCAGGGGATTCAAAAAATCTGACAGAAATTCCAAAACATGAGGAACAAACCTCCTTTATTGATCAAATTATTTTGTACTTTCACTGTCGGAGGAATACAATCAAGATATTTTACTTAAATCGACACTGTCGTGAAGAAAATTGATGGGTGTTCCATTGAACACTTGTGTCGCCTGCGCTACAGAAGAACCATTTTTTGGCCCAGGGAAACTCTAAAATCTGTAAAATTAAAATTTTGAGTATCATGTGCGTGGCTAGATTAGGAGAAAAACATATTCTGCAAATTTGGTTAGAATATGAAAACAGTTTTTGGACTTGCAGATTAACAAACTGAATTAAAAAAATAAGCTATATTGGCTTGGCATACCTCTTAAATCTGTAAAAACAAAATTTTAAGTATAATGTGCATAACCGGACCTGATAAACAACATATACTGGAAGTTTGGGTGGAATCTGACAGACAGTTTTGAAGAAGTCGACGATTAACAAACCAAATTAACAAATGGAGTGTTTTGGTTCCGTAAACCTCTAAATTCTGTAAAATCAAAATTTAAAAGTATCAGGTCCTCAATTATATCAAGTGATAAACATATTCTGAAAGGTTGGTTTGATTTTGACGTAATAAGTTTGAAGGGAATTCTACATAAGCAATGAGCTATTTTGGCTAAGTGAACCTCTAAAATCAAAATTTTGCGTATAAGATGCACAACATGGAATGAACAACATATCCTGCAAGTTTGGTTGGAATCTGATTTACAGTTGTGATAGAGTTGTGGATTAGCAAACCAGATTAACAAATGAGCAATTTTGGCTCCATGAACCTCTTAATCTGTAAAATATAAATTCTTGGCATCAAATGCACAACTATACCAGGTAAACAACATATACTGAAAGTTTGGTTGGAATCAGACTGGCAGTTTTGAAGGAGTTGCAGATTCAAAAACTGGCAAGACTCACAAATGGGCAATTTTGGCTCCATGAACCTCTGATCACAAAATACCGAGGTTACTGTTAATTTAGGTTCTGCGTATGCGCATTTCGACAGCTCATGTATCATCAGTGCAGATCAAATCAAAACATTTGGAATTCCATGAACCGAAATATGTATAAAAACTGATAGAGAACAAATTACCAATAGGGTCTAAATAAGAAAGCCAAAATGAGCTAAGGACAGAGCCATACAATAGGGAGATACTCCTTGTGTTTAACAAAATTTTCTTCAATTTTGCTATTTGAAATTTTCAAAGAAAATCGTTTTTCGGGCCAGCACCAAAGTACTGACTACTGGGTTCGGTCTAATATCTATAAAATCAAAATTCTAGATATCAGATGTACATCTACATCAGGTACACAACATATCCTGAAAGGTTTGTTGGAATTAGATCAGCAGTGTTGAAGGAAATTGACAGACTCACAAATGAGCATTTTTGGCTCCGTGAACCTCTAAAATCTGTAAAATCGAAATTCTAAGTATCAGGTGCAAATCTAAACCAAGTTAACAAGATATCCTAAAAGTTTGGTTGTAATCAGAGCAGTAGTTTTGAAGGAGTTGCGGATTCAAAAACCGACAGACCACACAGGACGACGGCGACGATGACGTAAGACGACGGATAGTAATCTGTATGTGCCGACTCTGCTTACAGCAGGTGATACCAAAATTAGATGTTTCGCAAAACCGAGGAACCGATATCAAATTGAAATTTGATTTTAAAAAGTTTCCATAGAATATAAAAACTGGGACCCACGCTGGATCCACTTTTACGGAGGCCGGATCTTGTGGTTTGTAATAAATTTAGGTATGAATTAAATCTATTTGTGGAACGGTCGACAAGTGAATGCAACCAATTTTGCAGCACAGCTGAAACTGTATTTTATTTATCCAATACGAAACTAGAAAAAGGTGACCTGCTGATCACAAAAGATACCCAAATCCATTGCCAATTCCAGTAGTAGCAGGAACCTGGATAAGTTATTTAGCTTTACCATCAGCTTTATCATTAGTATAGAGAAAATAAATCAAATTTTACCTGCACATTATGGTGAGAAACACAAGTTTACAAAATATCTTTAGGGCAATAACTGTGTAATCTGAAATCCAATCACTGTGAAAAATTAAACCAGAGTTGTATTTTACGGACAAAATATTAAAACTTATCATCCAGAAACCATACATCTAACAAATTTTGTGTTATTCAAGGGCAATAACTCTGGTACATAAAAAAAAAGATCACGATGAAAATCGAGCTTGACTTATAGTAATTACTATTTTTTAAGAATGTAAAAACTATATTTGTAAGCAAAGTAAAGTTAACATCTGGAAACTATAAAATTCACAGGTTTTGCATAATTCCAGGGCAATAATTCTGCATCGCAAAATTGGATCATGCTGAAAATATATATTGAACTGTATTTCATAAAGTTAGATTTTTTGAAAATATCAAAACTTTCCTTCAAAGCAAATTCAAGTCATCATCGTGAAACCAAAGAATTTACAGATGTTTCGTAATGCAAAGGCAGTGACACTGGAACGCACAATCAAATCAATTAAAATCCAACTTGACTTAAGTTTAATGAATGGAAACCTTGTACCACAATATTAAAACTTTCCTTCAAAGCATACTTTAGTTATCATCAGGAAACCAAAGTGTGATAGACAGACAAGATGACTCTTATATACCCCGATCTTTTAAGATGGGGTATAAAAATGACATTCTATCCTAACTCGAAAAAAAAGTTTGGACGATTAAATCAAAACTCAACAAAAAATGTCATCAAGTTATCCAGAATATTGATTACAAAAATGTCCATTTCAGGAAATTGAAGGTCAATGATTTTCCGTTGTTGATTTAATTTTAGCTTATTTTGTATCTCATTCATCTTTTCCGCCATTCTCAATTAATATCGTAATCGATTTCAGAATTTGGCTATGTCATTTAGTTTATGGAAAAAAGAAACACTGTTGGTCATGAAATACATATCTCTTAACGCTACTATGGCAATTACTGGAGTAAGTGAAGAAACATTTTAATATATAGCTTTGAATTAGCTTATTAAATTATTGTTATCAATAGAATTGTAAAATAGCATTGCATTATATTTTGTGAAAGGTTTTACTCTAAAAACACATCCTTATATGAGCAGATTTTCAAATCCTTTTGAAACTTTTTTTCTTCAATTTTACGAAATTCATGATTACTTAAAACCTGATATATCAATAAAAAGTTCGCTATTATAACTCCTCTGGTAATGTAAATAAATGCAACAGATATTACTGCGAAGTTATATGCAATAAGGTTTCAATATTTCTCTTGCTCAAACTCAGAGAGAAATAGTGTGTAAACAGATATGCACCACTGATGAATCTGGGTTATAGCAAGAATGCTGTTAGAGCGTTTGAGTTTATACCTTATTTTATGAGAGGATAGAGTGAAATGGTTCACCACTGATCCATTACGAACTGTTTATGTTCGTTCCTAATTATATTTCATTGTGTGAATGAAATGTACGGATTATATATACGAAAATTGAACTTTGATAATTTCTGACAATGGGTGATTACTGTTCAAGCTACTATTTGGATTTTTTTCCGAATAAAATATACTAGATTCACCCCTCTTGTGGAATAAGCTTTATCACACATCTATGACTGCAGTCAATTGGTAGAAAAATATCAAAGCTCATTGTTGAAGACCTCATGGCCACGTCAATATGAAAAACAACAAAGGGCGGTTTTTTGTTCATTGCTTCGTTCTATCATGTATTTGTAGATACTTTGTCTCATTTGCATTTTTTTCATATCTTTTCATTGTTTATTAAGTTTGACGACAGACAAAACAATGTTTAAATGAATTATTTGTTAACAATTGATGCCACAGCAGAAGATTTTCGAAATACTCGCAGATCCTCACAAATCTGTTTCTACTACACAATAGTCATATAAATCTACACGTACATTGACAAATATACTTTATCCGACAAAAATTTCTTTCAAATATATATACAATAAACGGTATTGATCTTTATTGATCTTCCAAACGTTTAGATTTTATCTGCACTAAGGAGACATAAGTTGTCGAAATGTGCATATGCAGAATTTAAATTCATAGTAACTTCGGTATTTAGTTATTTGTTACCACTTGGTCGATGCCACTGCTGGTGGACTGTTAGTCCCCGGGAGTATTCAGCAGCCCAGTAGTCACTACTTCGGTGCTGACCCGAAAGCCGATTCTATTTGGAACCTTACAATATCTATTTTTTTGTAAATTTTGTTGAAAACTAGGGAGTATCTCCCTCATGCAAAGCTCTGTCCTTAGCTCATTTTGGCTTTACATTTAGATCATATTGGTTATATGTTCTCTATCAGTTTTTAAACATCTTTGAGTTTATGGTCTTCCAAACGTTAAGATTGTATCTGCACTGAGGAGACATAAGTTGTCGAAATGTGATTACGCAGAATTTAAATACACAGTAACTTCGGTATTTAGTTATTTGAAGAGAATGAGATTGGTAATAATACCAATTTGATTGATCATTGCTTAATGGCATATATTATGGGTATTCAAAATAAATAAATCAAGCAAATATATAAATAAATAAATTATCATTGAAAGGATATGAAGTGAATGCTCATAAGATAAAGTCTCTACAGCAAAAAAGCAATGGAACAACGTTGTTCTTCATCTTCAAGTCACAATGAAGCTTTGCTCATACCTCAGAGTAAGTTCAAGACAGGCCATAGCACCGGTTTGAGCGGAATTCATTGCTAGATGTCGAACAACGCCATATCCATGTTTATCATGTTATGATATCATGGATGCGGGATCGTCAACAAACACAAAATTAACTGGCAATGTGTTTGCACAATCGCTGTCATCCGTTGCCCGACAAAAAGACCCAACAGAAGATAAGCACGACACACAAACAAGCACATGCAAGTTTATCCACACTTGAACCCCCTAGAACAACAAGCACACTAAACCGAAATGCACAGAAAGCACACATTTGTCGCACGGGAATCCTTTCAAGGAGTCAACAACGACAAACTCCAATCTTAAATAATCAATGAAGGTTCATGATGCAAATGCACATGAGACAAAGTCTCAACAAACACACAGCAAAAACGAGCAATGGAACAATGCTCCGACCGTCGCTTTCAAAATATGTTTTTGCAATTATGATAGCTTTCCGTGAACATTACTGAATGATTACCGATAATATTGGGTATTTATACGAATCGCGTCGACAAAAATGGCCTTTCACGGATCACACTAATACCCTGCATGGCCCCTATTTAAGAAGGTATACATAAGGTATGGGGAGATAACTGTTTTTTTACTTTTAAATAAATCAGAACTTTGAATTTGAATTTTTTGTTTCAAATTAAAGTTTAAGTATAGCTTATTTTATGCACCAAACGGCCAAATAATATGGGGAAACAGGGAATCGTTGAATTCTGCTACCCGGAAAGCGGGACAGTAAAAATTATTGAAAATTGCTTAACATAAATATGAACATATATAGTTTAATTACAGTTTATATCAAAAATATAAAAAAAATAAACGAGTTCAAAATTTTAGGCTTACCCAGATCAAGGACGTATAATTATAAGTCCTTGCCCAGATCTACTCCCTTTAGAATCTTATATGCTACAGCACTCGTTGTATAACTAACTAATAATTAAATACCGAAGTTACTGTGAATTTATTTTCTGGAAAAGAGGAATGAAGTTCACCGTTTACCGTAAGATTTTACTATATATTCTTTGTACATTATGCAGAAAAATAGTGAATTTGGTCTGTTTTTCTTAGCCCAATACAAGGAAAAGATGGTCAGGGAAATATCATTTTCATTTCACTTTTAGAGCATATTGGTATCTTAGAACAAGAACAATTTGTCTGAGATTTCTATTACTATATTGTAGTAGACTCAATCTGCCTGAATTTCTTTTCTACTGAATTGAATTTGGAGTATGTCAAGGTAGCTACCTTACATTTTTTAAGAATGTAGAGTGTTTTTTTCATTTACTCCATATTGTCCCGTCATTGTTAATTTTTATCAATCTGCATATGTTTTCTACATTACTGTTTCTTTTTGTCATGTTACAATTTCGTGATATTTTCTCAATATCCATGGAGTTGAAACTTTATCGTCAACCATTTTCTCATATCTCTCCTTCTTTCTATTTTTTTTATTCACGACAACAGAAAGATCACATTCACAATAACCTTCAGCTATTGAACATTCAAGACATTATATGAATCTGTCGCCTTTGTTGATTAAATCAGGATTCTGATATAAGATAATTATGTATATTTCACCACTGTAATATAGTCAGATACCTTTTATTAAGTTGTCATTTGTCCAATAATGAGATTGTTAAATGTCGATAGTATTGTCTGGTAGTTGGCGTGATATTACCACGGTATACTGCTTATTGACTTCGTTTAAGCTTTTTAGGGTTAAAGCTATCGTTTACTACAAATCACGTTACGGGATGTTTTGCTATATTAGTGTTTTGTAACATATTCTTTTGATAATGGATATTTTAGGAGTTAAATGAGTGCTGTAATCAACTGACAAATAAATTCGAGCATACACAAAAAGGAAGATTAAACAAATATTTGGGGGAATAAGTCAGACTTCCTTGGTTTATCTTGAGAGGTTTGGTTCGAAATGTATCAATATTTTTGTGAAGTTTTTTCAAATTCACAACTTAATTGACATACTCCAATTAGTTTGCTACTCATATATTTATGTAATGCAGATCACACTCACCTTTCGGAAACCTCAGTTCAATTTGTAATTTAGTTTTATTTTGGTTGCGTTTGTGATAAATCCTTTGTTTTGTCCCCTTATTGTATAATCTCTGAACTTTCATAGCTCTGAGGGGCCTGGATGTCTGAGTGGTTAAGGTAGTTCTTCTACTTATACAACCACTGTAGTCTATCGCAACTGCGGTGTGAGTTAGCGTCCTACTTTGTACATTACAAATAGGTTGCACTTGGCTTCCTCCACCACAAAAACTTACCGTCATGAAAGAGCTGAAATACTGCTGAAAGTGACGTTAAACCCCATATCAATCAATCAATCAATCATAGGTCTTATTTTCTTCGTCCTGTTTCCTTAGTATATTCGTACCAAATTTTCCTCAAATCAGTATTGACTTCTTGTCCATATTTGCAAGGTTTCCAGTACAACATATATGTATGTTTAATCTTGACACTTCTGAAGTGAAATCAAATAAAGGTTTACTGTTGGATATATCAGGAATCATAAAACGCAAATTAACTTCTTGTTTTCAGATTATCAAACTTGTACCTCAAACGGTTAGTGTCAATGTTACTAATTGTAATAGAAGGTGATATATTGATAATTGTTGACCTCTAAAGTATCGTAGGTTATGATTTCAAGACAATAAACGGTTGAAACCGGTGCAATTGCACGAACATTTTCGTAATCAAGATACCAGTTTTAAAAAAAGAAATGTAAGGGGATGGGGTGATAGGCGCGTTCAAATTGGAATTTAGTTTCTGCATATGCGCATTTCGACAACTTATGTCTCTTCAGTGCAGATAAAATCTAAGCCTTTGGAAGACAATCAACTCGTAAGACCACCAAAGGTGTTTAAAAAACTGATAGAGAACAAATAACCAATATGATCTAAAAGTAAATTCAAAATCATCTAAGGACAGAGCTTTGCATGAGAGAGATACTCCCTAGTTTCCAACAAATTAAAAAAGAATAGCTATAGCAAGGTTCGAAATAAAATCAGCTTTCGGGTCAGTACCGAAGTACTGACTACTGGGCTGGTGAATACCCTCGGGAACTAGCAGACCACCAACAGTGCAATCGACCCAGTGGTAACAAATAACTAAATACCGAAGTTACTGTGAATTTAGTTTCTGCATATACTCATTGCGACTACTTACGTCTCTTCAGTGCAGATCAAATCTAAACCTTTGGAAGACCATTAACTCAACGATGTTTAAAAACTGATAGAGAGCAAATAACCAATATGATCTTATAGTAAAGCCAAAATCATCTGAGGAGAGAACTTTGCATGAGGGAGATACTCCTAAGTTTCCAACAAATTACAAAAGTTTAGATATTGCAAGGTTCCAATTAGAATCAGTTTTCGGGTCAGTACCAAAGTACTGACTACTGGGC
>MJUU01038425.1:34014-60471 GCA_002080025.1 Modiolus philippinarum | reverse complement strand
CAGTGCAGATAAATCTAAACCTATGAAAGACCATAAATTCAAACATGTTTAAAAACTGATAGAGAACAAATAAACAATATGATCTAAAAGTAAAGCCAAAATCATCTAAGGACAGAGCTTTGCTTGAGGGAGATACTCCTTAGTTTCCAACGAATTACAAAAATCTAGATACTGCAAGGTTCCAATTAGAATCGGCTTTCGGGTCAGTACCGAAGTACTTACTACTGGGCTGTTGAATATCCTTTGGGACTAATAGTCCACTAGCAGAGGCATCGACCCAGTGATAACAAATAACTAAATACCGAAGTTACTGTGAATTTTATTTTCGGCAAATGATACACCCTTTATCCGGTGAATAATATCGTTTTTTACTTGCATGATCTTGCATATTCCGATAACTAGTGTGCATTTTAACAAGAAAAGAAGTTTTCTGCTTCAAATTTGAGTTCTGCAGAAGGTGATATCGACATTGAATGAATATCTTGCATGTCCGTATTAAATGAAATAAAAAACGAAACGATCAAACTCATGCAGTGATGTTTGCAGAGACTTTCTCCTATGTGCATTTGCTCCATACCCTTTATTTTTCATAGTTATGAGCAGATTAAATTTACTATAATAACTATCATCTGTTGAAAATAGAGATTTGGCTGAAGCAACATAAATCTTTTGAATCCTTTCTTACCATCAGCAGTTTTGATAAAATATCTGTTTATTGAGAAAATTGTTAATACCATTTTTGTTCAGGAAATGATGAAATTAAGGAGGGTCACTCCTCAAGTTTATTATATCAAGGATTTAAAATTATTATTTTCATTATTAGAATATGGATCATACATCATTTTAAGCCAAAAATATTGATAGGTCCATGTGGTAGTTTTTGAGATTTAAATACCTGAAATTTTGGCGGGAAACCGAACTCCTCTAGACTTTTCATTTACTTTGCATTGAGGTAATCAACCATTGAAATTCGATGAAGGCATATCAAGAATTTCATCAAATTTTCTCAGAAGTCTATTGAAGATATATATTATCATATTTTGAAAAGAAAATAGGGGGTCAGTGTGCAAAATTTTCTAATGCATAATAACGTATAAAACAAGAGAATTCCGAAAGTCAGAGACAGTTTCAAAAACCTGAGGAGTGACCATCCTTAAACAGAAAAAAGGAGAAAGCCATATTTTTAATTTAAAATTTGCTTTTGGGATAGTTGGGATAGAGCTGTACTTGATTTTTTCATGTACTTTTCTTTCATTTTTTTTTTCATTTTTCTGATTAGACAATATACATGGTGTATCTTTTTAAGACGTGAAAAATAAACAGTTATGACTGGTAGCTTGTAACAAGAACTTAATTGAACTGTTTTATTTATTTTTTGCAGCATTTGTCACAGTCCTTGTGGGTATGTCAATGGTACTTCCTATCGCTATGATGTCAGTAGGTACGTATGTCAAAACTAAAAGCATCATTATATGTTCAAATGTTGTTTGCCATGTATTTGTAGAGGCTTTGTCTCATGTGCATTTACTCCATATGCTTTCATTCAACAATGTTTTACTATGCTAAAAACACTAAAAATTTACATCACAGTATTTCTGACACTTGCCATTTAAGAGCTTACTGGACAAAAATTACTTCCCATGACTTGTCTTTAATGGACCTTTATCGTATCGGTACAAATCATAGTAGGACTGGCACCTTCATCACTCTTTTCTCTTGTTCGGACAACAATTTTGAAGTAACTAAAAGTCCAAAGCATAGGTATTTTGCATAAATAGCTTCGGAATTTGTCTCTGCACTGAAGAGATATGAATTGTCGAAATGGTCATATGCAGAAACTAGATTTACAGTAACTTCGGTAGTGTCTTATTTATTACCACTGACTCGAAGCCACTACTGGTGGATTTTTTGTCCCTAAGGGTAGTCCCAAACCAAGTAGTCCAGCACGTCTGTGCTGGCCCGAAACCCGAATTTATTTGGAACTTGACAATATCTAAAATTTAGATAATTTTGTTTTAAAGCTTAGGAGTATCTCCCTCATGCATGGCTCAGTCTTAAGCTGATTTTTTCTTTCAATTTATTATCCTTTTGATTATTTGGTCTTCATCAACTTTTTCCACTATGCTTTGATATTATCTGTACTGTAGAGACATAAGTTGTCGGCCGTATGCAAAAAGCAAATTAACAGTAATTGTGATTTTTTTTTTCTGATTTATGAACAAATTAAATATAATGAAACATAAAACATTTTAGAAACATTTTTGCTAAATAAAAGCATAGATCTAAAAATACATGTATAAATTGAAACACAAAATAGAAATAACACCCTACCCTTCACCTAAACCAAATTATTCCCGGGAAAAGCTTTTGCATAAATTATATTTACATAAAAGTAGTCCCAAACAAATTAATTGAAAAACAAAAAAAATGTAGTATGGTAAAACAAAAAAAAACAAATTTAAAATTGTAACATACATATATGTGTGACTAAAACTTATTATTATTACATATATACCTACATTTATAATAGTAAATACTTTAAATTCTTATTGATAAGAAAAATCTTCTGACATAGCTTAATCTTTTCTTAGTCTAGGTTATCACTCGCATAACATTAACAATAAAAGGATATGGAGTAAATAGAGTCTTCACAAATACACGATAAAACCAAGCAAATTGCTGTTCTTCATTTTGAAGTCACCATGAAGCCCTCAACAACTTAAGAGCCCTCAGATTGCTCGTACATCATAGTAAGTCCAAAACGGCTCCTAGCAGCGGTTGCTAAATATGAAAAAATCGCCGCTTTCATGTTCTTTTTACTCATGAATGCGGGATCACCAAGAAACATAAAATTAACTTGCAAATTGTTCTTACTACAGCTTTCATCAGTTGTCCAACAAAAAGACTCACAGAAGACAATCACAAACATATAGACAACCACAGGGCATTCATCGAGCTAATTGCAAGAAAATTTGGCATAATAATGTATTGAGGTGTTTGCACTTTAATTAACATAGGGGTCAGAATGCATTTTGAAATAACATAAAAATAGAATGCCAAAATTTGAAAGAATGGTAGTGTATCCATAAAAGAACAAGTACTCCACAACTTAAATACTGTGTATTCATTATATTTCGTTGGATACCAATCTTCGTGGATACAGTCAAACCACGAATTTAAATGTCCAACGAAATGCATATTTTGCATTACTTTATTACTGTTAAATTGTTAAAAACGACATTCAGTATCCTCGCAACAAAATGATTTTGCTAAACCACGAAAAAAAGGTACCAACGAAAATAATTGAATCTACAGTATACTGAGACATATCTCGAACGAGAAATCTTTTTAAGGATTCAAACTACATAAGACAAACTCCTGTTCAATTAACAATGAAAGGATATGGAGCAAATACACATGACACAAAGTTTCTATAGATACATTGTTTAGAGGAGCAACGAATCAACGCCTTTTTTGTTAATCTTCAGCTAGAAGTCGCCATGAGACCTTCACAATGAGCTTTGTTACAACCACATAGAAAGCTCAATATCCTCAGCATCGGCTTCAGTGGAATTCATTGTTTAAAGAATTAAATATCGAAAACGTTACATCATGTTCTTTTTTTCACTCATGGATGCGGGATCGTAATAAAATAATCGGTAAAATGTTCTTACAACCATTGTCATCACGTGGTTGACAACGTGACACGCATTTCTGTTTTAAAGCCTTGGTTTCTATATCATTTTTTTTTCTTGTTACTTTCAAGGTAAAACTTCATATGATGTAAGCCATAATAAATAACTAAATACCGAAGTTACTGTGAATTTAATTTCTGCATATGCGCATTTCGACAACTTATGTCTCTTCAGTGCAGATAAAGTCTAAACGTTCAGAAGACCATTAACTCAAAGATGTGTAAAAACTGATCGACAATAAATAACCAAAGTGATCTAAATGTAAAGCCAAAATCAGCTAAGGACAGAGCTTTGCATGAGGGAGATATATAATCAAATGCACAATATCGATGTGCTTTTTTGGTTTTCAAAAGTCTATTAAACAAAGGAAGAACAGCAAACTTGCTGTCACAAAGTTCAGATCCTTTTTAGTTTGAAAGTCATAGTGCTAGCTGTGGCATTTTTGTGATTTATTCTATGTTTTCACCTTTCCAACTGCTTCTTAACACCAGCTTACATTTTCTTGTATTGTATTTACAGTATTTTCGTTCGTAGGCAAATAAATAAGCAGATAGCTGATTTTTATCATGTGGTATTTTTGTCTTGTTCTGTCAATTAACTGTTTTAGGGGAAAAATTGATATCAAATCGGTAAATATATTTGCAGGTGTTAAATATCTAAATGATTGTCCAAAACAGAAGAAGATTCCAGTGTATTTGTTGGTAGGAGGATGCTTTGGCATGTTAAAAGTACTTGGAACAATATGGCGGAATATACAAAACCGTCGTTATGACAACGCAGACAGTTTTTATGATGCACATGAAGGCGATGGTGCATTCGCAGCAAGAACTTATCGTATGATGGATATGATTATATCTACATTTTTATTAGCCTGGTTGATAACCGGAACATATTGGGTATTTACAATATGGCGGCCACATTTTAAACAGATTCTCCATGAGCCTAGTAACTGGTGTGATAAAAACGTTTATATGTTTGCCGTCTATCAAATTATTGGCTGTTACGCTTTTCTTGTATTTTTATTGATAACAATGTGTATAATGGCATCATGTTATAAATTTACAAATGTATTTGGTCATTCGTGACACCAGTTTTTCTTAAAAATAAGCCTCTACCCGCTTGCACCGGGCACAATTTACAATGTTTGAATTTGTTAAGAAATTTTTTGCTTTGATGGAGATTACCAGTGACAGTGGTGAGTTTTTATGCTACCATACTTTTCATATTCACAAATATGGCGTGTCTTACTTAAACAATGTTTTGCCAATATTTTTCTTATTATGATTCAATAATGTCAAAATAATCACAACCTTTACGATGCTGTTCATGATGTTGTTTGTCTTCATAAAAATTATATTTTATATTTCGCATCAGAAAAGAAAATATGAAACATTATTGTACATTGGTTATTGTTTGTTCTCTTTCAATTTTTCAAATTTGACTTTTTTCCTGTGAAGAAACATAATTTTCCAGATTGGGAATTCTGCACAATTACTGCGATTTTCGTATTTTGCTAACGTCATACACCTATTCTACATATCCCAATGACAGAATAACCACTTATCTACAGCTTTGTTTATCTCCCTTGGTCGACAGAATAATCATTATCAACAGCTTTGTTTATCTCCCTTGGTCGGTGTATATCTTCATGTGGACTGTAAGTACCCGAGCATATTGCCAGATCATTTGTCCAGTACTTCGGTAACTGATCAGTATCGCGTGTCTATAAACTGAATACAAGAATAGCTGTGGTTAGGTTGAACAATGAAAGCAGCCATAAACAGAATCTATCTTTACATAGGTCAAATATACCCTGTTACATTTTCACGCAAAAAAATTTAATTGAAAGAGATTTTTTCTTATGAAAGTTGCATCTGATCATTACGAGAGCTATTAGATATTTCTGTGTTTGGCATTTTGTAACTGAAAATGGATGAGACCACATAATTATTATTCTTAATTTGCGATTTTGTCGTGAAATAAAAAAAAATTAATCTTTGCATTCGGCATGCAAAATCAACCTTTTTATTCTAGTAAACTTTTCGTAATTCTAGTCAGCCTTTGTTAAATATTCCTAGTCAAATTTTGGGGATCACTTTTAGATGGCTACAAACGTTTGTATGGCTTTCTTATTACATGTTTCATATATACAATGTAGTACCACTCTTACGAATCTAAATACTTGTATTTATTGAACGAAAAACGCGTAGCATTTTGAGTGCAATAAATATTTTGATGAGTAAGGTGGTGCTTTATATGATTTGTAATATGACCAATGAAAAACGTTTTTATAGTGCGTTAGACATGTCAATAAGTTTTAACATGAATGCCAGTTGAAAAATAACACAACCATAATAGTACAATTAGCAAATTATTTAAAACAAGAAGACAATTTCAAGATTTCAAGGATAGGGGACTAATGCAATGCAGGTAATGCAGTGTTGTTTTTTTAAACACACATGTACATTACCTTACATGGAGAAGTATAATGCTCCTGTTTTTTCATCTCTCCAAATTAGCAATTTTCTCAAAATTCAAAGTCTATCTTATTGAAAAGCAGATACCCCCACCTCCCGTAATCAAATGCTATTTTGTAGATCCAAGAAAAAACTAGAGGATGACATGCCCCCGCGCAAGGTTGAATCAAATTGGGATTTTGTAGTAATATTTGTGTCTGTAAGACACATATGATGCCCCCGCTAAACACATGTTACTCTAGGATGCACAGGTAAACTATGAACCCTCTATTACTAAATCAACAAAAAAAAAACAAAAGTTTAACAATGTATATTTTTGAAAAAAAAAACAAAATCAAAATACATACCACATGCACATCTTCAATATAGGTACAAATGAACTGCAAAATAAAAGCTTCCTAGCATCAAAACTGTAGGAGGAGTTGTGGGGACAATCTCTGTACCCTATAATAATAATTTACCAAATAAATGACCAAGTTCAACAATGTGTAATTTTTCCAAAATTGCATCAAAATCAAAATTATTCCCACATGCACATCTTCAATATAGGTACAAATGATGTGCAAAATAAAAACTTCCTAACATCAAAATTGTAGGATGAGTTGCGCGGACAAACTATGTACCCTCTACTACTAAATCACCAAAACTGACTAAGTTCAACAATGTATAATTTTGACAAAAATTGATCAAAATCAAAATTCTTACCACATGCACATCTTCAATATAGGTACAAATAATCTACAAAATAAAAACTTCCAAGCGTAAAAACTGTAGGAGGAGTTGCGCGGACAACCTATGTACCCTCTGTGAAAAATCCCCAAAAATTACTAAGTTCAACAATGTATATTTTTTACAAAAATGCACCAAAATCAAAATCCTTATCACATGCACATCTTCAATATATATACAAATGATCTGCAAAATAAAAACTTTCTAGCGTAAAAACTGTAGGAGGAGTTGCGCGGACAAACCATGTACCCCCTCGGACGGACGGACAGGTGTAAAACAATATGCCCCCGACTTATCGTCTCGGGGGCATAGAAACGTTTTTGTGCGTGTAAACGACTACACAACGATAAGGGGACGACCCTTTGATTTTTAGGGGCGATTTGTTTAAATTTGATGCCAATGAAAATAACTCATAACAATAAATAATTCAGTTTTAATTTGAAACAAAAACCATTGTTGCAAATACAAATGCATAATTCGATGTTGCATTTGGTTAAGATAAATAATTATTTGAGATGGACATGAAAATTGTCCAAGCCCGAACCCCCAATGGTTATTCCCTAAGCTTTACACCTTTTATTTACATATATTTGTACTTAATTTTTACATTTTGATGTATAGTCCGAGAAATCTCCGCCATGCTGACGTCCTTTTCTTTATTTGCTAGGACCGTGGGCAGAGAAACCTTTGACTTCTGTCCATAATGAATTATAAGATTTTTTAAGACATTTTAAGAAGAGTGAAATTCCCATAGATAGGGTTTTCACTTATATAAGCTGTTTACAATAATTAAAACAAAATGAATGTCATTGGCTTCTTAATTTTCTGAGGGATTAGTCATGCAATGCATTATCATCTTATTTGCATCTAAGTTAATGCACTTACTTGAGTCCCTGCTATCCTATGTATTTGTAGTGTGTAATAGAACTAAACTTTTCTACATTGTAATAACTTTCATACAGTGAAATTGGCGCATTCTACTTGGAGTATCAACATTTACAGCATTGAAGGATCAAAGAAAATTTTAAATATAAACGCATTGTTGAAATTATGTCCAAACATGCCAATTTATTTGCAATGGGGTATATATACTGTATATTCAAAGGAAATCATAGACCAACTTGAAGCGCAGTAAGATTTGAGCTCTTTAATCTTCTTTTCAATAGTACCTTTTCTTTCATCTTTGTGGCTAAAGGCGAAATTGTAACAATAGCTTCACGAAAAATACCCTCTCTGTTCGTTATATAAATGTATGAATTTCATTCACATCGATCTGGGCAAGAGTAGAAATTCATCGAATGTACACGCTAAATGGCAAAATGTATTGTCAGCTTCAGTGAACAGTGCTATAGCCATGATAGTGGACTGTTCATCCTCACAAACATTGCAGTCGTGGCATCTAGATCGCTGATAGTTCGAAGGGACACTACCCTTTTCTACCTGGACTTATTGCAAATGCGATATAATGAAATAATAATCCCTTGATAACTTCAAATAATGTTATATAGTGGAAATCCCCCACCAAATTTCCTAGTCTTTTAATTACTACAATATGTATATCTGATGGCCCAACAAAATTGGACCAGTCGGACGTTCTGTAAGTCTATGCACTAACATCCAGTCGCATTTAATTGTAGATCTAATATAAGAAATTTCCATTCAGAGTTACAACATACATTGTTTTTGGGATCAATAGCATAGTTAATCTATATACGAATTGAGAGTAAAAAAAAATAAAAATGAATAAATGGTTAGTACCTCAGTATCCATGATCAATTAAAAGAGATAACAGGAAAAATCTACAATGGCTGAAAATTACTATTACATAGCACAATCTGCCAGGGAACTACATGGGAAAAACAAAAATACGACAAGAGACAAACGTAAACAACAATAGAAACTTGTGATAGCCGGACTTGTTATCGGCAACAGCAATAGCTAGCGGTAGGGTTAAACCTGTTTATGGGTATCCAAACCTTCCCTTTTGTCTGTCCAGTTTTCCTATAGTTTAATAAACATACCAATAAAGCCAAATACAGGTAGGTTACTAACTCCATGACCAGAATCTTGAGACGGAAAGAATAGAAGTAAAACATTATTTTGAAAGATCGGTCAAAGTGTGCTCGTTGCTAATCTGCCGGGTAGCCCAAGTAGGCTTGTCTTTGTTCAAAGACTATCGCATTACGGAAGAAAATTAAAATCAAAACTTCCAAAAGGGTTTCTCAGAGAATCCCCATATATTTCAATAGAAATCGGCAGTATGTGTGTAAAGTCTTCATGTCATTTGATTCAACAGCTATTTTAACGGTTTCATGCAGAATATCCTGTCGATATTCATTATTACATAATGAATGTAAGTCATGTCCGGGTCTTTCTTGGCTTTCTGTCTTTTAATCAATTTATGGTATTTTTAACAACGTTTCCGTAAAACGGGGAGTGATAAATGCCTTTATGTAGTAATAACCTGCTTGCGAGCAACGCTATACTTTGATATCAAAAGTTTCTGTCTTCTAAAAAACTTTTTAAATGTATTCAACAATTATTCATTTCTTTAAACCTGTTGTAAAATTTTGGCTGTGATAGTATATACGCTCTTTAAAAACTTTAACAATAGAAAAAAAACACTTGCGAATCGTATCAGTTGAGATATATACAGGCCGAAGGATGGGTTAGAGGAACGTCGCTGTCGAGAAAAGAGAAATTAGGAAATAGAGATTAAATAAATATCCATTTTATCATAAATTTCAGCTTCGTATTGATGACAGTCAGATCAGAAGAGAGTAGTATTTGGAATTATTGTCAGTTTTCTTGTGGGTAAATGAAAAAAAACTTTGGATTGTCAAAAGTAAGGATGTCGTCAATATACCTGCTGTTATCATTCAAATAACTTTATCACTATTTTGTACGGTTTTTCATTCCACCCCGTTCGTAAGAGAACAGAAACAGGACTTCAATGACAGTATCACCATTTTGACCCATTGGATTACCAATGACCTGTTAATGAAAAATGCAGCAAAAGCGAAAAAAAAATGTTGATTGCAAAAAATTCAGAAGATTGAGTGCCTTTATCTTATTATGACATGTCTAGCAATAATAATTTCTGTAAGTGATATTAGAGAAAAATCCTTGCTTTTTGTTCGACAAATGAACTGCAGACTAGAAAATTTAAAACTCTCGATTTCTTATTAAATCGAATTATGTGGAAGAGTTGTATAAAGTGCAGAAAAAAATTACTGTCGATAGAAAAACTTGTAAATTATCTAAAACTTCATTAGAATATCTTATACTCCAAAGGTAATATTTACCAGAGTTTTCATTAATTTGTTCACATTTTTTAGTTCGCCTCAACGAAGTTGAGGGGGACTATTGGTGTACCCCCGGCGTCCTCGTCCGCGTCCGCGTTTACGTCTACGTCTACGTCTACGTCCGCGTCCGCATTTGGGCATATATCTCTGCAACTATGAAGGGTAGGGTCATCAAACTTTGTGTGCAGATGCATCTTGGGCTATCTCACAGCCTCTAAGAAAATTAGGTCTCTTTGACCTATATTTTCCGCTTGACTGGCTTTCATTTAATTTTAGGTCCGAGTTGATATCTCAGTAACTGTACATGGTAGGATCATCTAACCTTGCATGTGCATGCATCTTTGGCGGTAGGTCAGCATCCAGGCAAAATTAGGTCACTTTTCCGTTTATGTCGGAATTCAGGTCTCCATAACTGTACATGGTAAGATCATTTAGCCTTTGTATAAGGGATGGTAAATGAGCACCCTGGCGAAATTGGGTTTCTGTGTCCATGTGCCATAACGAGGCGAACTTTGTAATCGTTGATTACCTATGTTTTTAATAACAACTCCTTTTTAAAAGGCTTTTTGTTAAATTTTGTTAAAACCGAGGAGTATCTCCTACTTGCATAGCTCTTCCCTTTGTTTATGTTGACTGTCCTTTTTATATCCTCAGCTTTCACACATGATTTACGAGTTTAGAGGAGACATGAGTTGTTGAAATGCGCATATGCAAAAACTGAATTCACAGTAACTTTGGTATTTTGTTATTTATATCAGTAACTACACATTGAATTGATGGATAAGTATGTAGTAAAACAGTTATTGGATGCCGAAATGAAACGATTTTTGAAACTTAGAATCCCAGTAAATACATGTAGTAGGCGATATGTTATCTTCTGGTGGAAAATGGGAATGTTAACAAAATCTTTATTACAAAATACATCTACAATGCCATGGCGGCTGAAAATTAAAATTGCATGCTACAATCTGCCAGGGAAGTACACAGGAAAAACACAAACAAGACAAAAGACAAACGTAAACTACGACAGGAACTCGGGACAGCCGGACTTGGCACCAACACTAGCAATAGTGTTAAATTGGTTTATTGGTTCCCAAACCTCCCCTTTCTTTGCCCTTGTTTCCCTATAAATTAATAAACGTACGAATTAAACTCAGTACAGGTACATGTAGGCTACTAAATCCATGAACTACAATATTGAAAGGAGAGAAAATGACAATTCGTAATTTTGAAAGATCGCCGATAAACCTGTTGGCCAACGCAAGGAGCCTAGTTTGCTGGAAAATCACTGTCGCGCTACGGAAGAAAAATCAAACTTAAAACTTCCTGACGGGATCATATATTTCAGCAGACATCGGTAGTATCAGTGAAAAGCCAGTGTGTGTAAAATTTCAGGTCACTGGAGCTTAAAGCTAATTTAATCGGATGCAAGTGAAATATCTTTTTGATATCCCCCTTTTACGTAATGCATGTAAGTTGCGTCTCGGTCTTTCTTAAATTTTTATCAGTTTCTGTGATTTTTATAACATCATTTCCATACAATCATCAATTACCGAACTTGCAGTAAATTTAAATTCTGTATATGGCCATTTCGATGCCTCCTCAGTGCAGATGAAATTTAAACATTTGGAAGACCATAAACTCCAAGATGTTAAAAAAAAAACTGATAGAGAATGAATAATTAATATGATCTAAATGGAAAGCAAAAATCAGCTATGGACAGAGCTTTACATTGAGGGGGATATTCCTCAGTTTTCGATAGATTTTAAAAAAAATTTAGATATTGCAAGTTTCCAAATAAAACCGGCTTTCTGGTCTGCACCGAAGTACTGACTGCTGAGCTGGTGATTACCCTCGGTGACTAACAGTCCACCAGCAAAGGCATGGACCCAGTGGTAACAAATCACTAAATATCCAACTTACTGTACATTTTGATTCTTCACACTAGCGTTTGCGAGTAAGCCATATTTAGATATCAAATGTTCATATCTATTATAAAACTTCTTAAATGTATTCAACAACTTATGAAATCTGTAACCCTGTTGTAAAAGTAATCCTGAAGCCTAGAGCCAATGTTGGAGCTTGAATACCTTGTGTCGAGGCCCCATAGAACCCGGAGCAGAGAGTCCGTTTTATGTCCTCAAATAAAAACCTGCTTAGTGAAGAAGAGGAGGTAAATGCTGTTGAAAATATAAATAGTGTGATTCTATTGAAAGTATTTGGGCAAAGGAGTTTTGCAATAGAAATTTGGGCCGAAGGGGAATACTTTACCTCGAGTATTTCAAGCCCTGGTAAAAATACTACTTTGGTGGAAAAATCATTCTGGATACAAATTGTGAAATCTTTAATATTAAGGGATGGCTCATCTTCCAAAACGCATTTAAAAGTAGTTTTGTGCAAAACACTGTCTGATTGACTGATCGTTTGTGATTTCATTAAAAGTCTTGTCATCCATCCCAGTGTCTGGTCGACTGATATTCTCTGACACATAACTAGTCCTTCATCGTATGAACTTTTTACCCGATCATTATAATACATGTCATCTATACTTCTAATCTGGATGTGTGCTGTCCGTTTTCAACAAATCTCTGTCTGTCTCTGCTGTCAAAATTTACTCTAGTGTAGCAAAGACGTGTTAGAAACAAGATAAAATAAGTGAGACACATAAGAGCAGATTGCTAAAAATCAGAGTTAAATTTCTTAATCCACCACTTCCAGAGACTTTGTGATGCTAGTAAATAGAATCATTTTACAATCGGGTGTAGTCATAACCTCTCACAAAGTTAACTTGTTATAATGACTACTCTAAGTTAACTTAGAATTTTTCTAGAACAGTGTTCTAAAGACAATAGTCGTGTAAAATTGTTCTTCGGGTAGTCATTGTGAGGAACAGTTCTAAAATCGGTTGTATACTGTTCTATGACCAGCCATAGTAAGGAGCTGTTCTAAAAGCAGTCGTGGTAAAGAACAATCGGTCAAAACCTGTTCTTAAAGCAGTCATGATCTGAATGTTCTAAAATCATTCAATGCCAGGATTAATGTTTAAAGCAGTAATCGTTAGAGAATTGCTCTGATTATGGTGGTCAAGGTTAAAGGTAAAAGATTAAAGCCCCGATGGATCTTAAAACTCAAAAGTCTCCAAAATCTACAACAAAATTGGTTGTCATCCAAAGAAAATCAAACTACTGCTACATAAAAAAAATTGCTAATTCATGTTTTATTTGGAAACCAGCGATACCGACTCGATAGCAGACTTTATTAAACGAATAGTTTATTGAGTTATTTCGTGAAAATAATTGAAAGGGGTGATTTTCGTTTGGTGATAATTTTTTGTTTTGTTCTATTCGAGTAAATTCCTCCTCTGTCAAGAGAACAGTATATATTATATAAGATGTGAAAGAGAACATTTTCTCACTGTGTTGAAGACTGTACGGTGGTCCCTAGATGCTTTGTGTCTGGTCGTTTTTACCTGGAGATTGGATTTTGTTTCCTTGACATTTTCCCCATTTCCTTTCTTTACCGTATTTAACAGATATGCACCAAGCATTTTGAGGTGAGCATTGTCATTTTCAGTTCCCTAGACTGAAAGCATGTTGACTTACCTGGAGGAGTCCATGTGGAAACGTGAGCACTAAAGACCTACAAAATGTTTATACAAACCACTCATTGCCATCCACGACTGCAAAACAAAATATACAAAAAGCACACCATATATACAAAGACCTCTCTGAAGCTCCATAAAAAGGCAGAATGGGAATAATTTACCCTTTCAAAACCAACATCTTTAACTGCTAAGTTGTATTTAAGGTAGAGGTAGAGAAAAGTGGAAAATCAACAATAATGATATCCGAAAGAAACCACCAAACTGTCAGGGGAACAACCAGAATCCACAGAGATGTCTATTCGGTATGCAGCAGCATGAACCAGAATGTCGTTCGGCTGTGAGTCCCATTTTCCCCATCCATGCGATGTTAGACGTCCATAAAACAATTATTAAATCCAATGAGATGCAACTACATCATGTGTATGGATAATAAAGTATTAAAATCAATGCATTTGACTAAAACAATAAACAAATGTGACGTCCAAATCATTTTTATCCTGGAAATTTGGAGAGCCAAAAAAACGTGTGTGACTTTCATGTACTCTCTAATATATCGTATCCATGCGCCATGAGCCTATATAGGTAAACATATACTGACAATTCTGGACAAATTACTACGCAAAAGGAGCGCCGACATTCTTGATACAAACAGGATATATATATCCTGTTTTTTTTCAATTCTATTTGGCAACACCATTACTATTCGACTCACAAAAGTGGATTTCAGAAGAAACGCACAATTAATAGTTGATCGGAAGTACCTAACTTGTTTTAATAGATGTTGATAAGCATGCCCATCTCAAACATGTGATATCTCTCGACCTCCAGCCACTTCTTGGCTACCGAGTTAATAACAAAACTATTAAAAATTTACATAATATTTTTGACATTGCCGTCAGCTGTGTAGCTATTTTTCTTTTCTAACAGAGTGTATTTCCTTTTTCCTGCCCAAGATAGTTTCTTGAGTTAGCAAATAATAACGTTAATAACTACCTAGTATTACGATGTTTTCAATAAGTATGTGTTGCAGTTTATTTTCAAATGTGAAAATTCGGCAAGCCTCATTTTCAAACATTTGTTTAATTTATTTAACTCGATGTGAGAAATTTCATAGTCGACTTAGTTCTCGTTGTAGAAACTAATTACTCATAAATTACAAGTTAAATTTTAAATCCCAATTACATTCACATCGTAAAGTCGGCATTATTTGCAGCTTCTTATGAAGTGGCCATGGTAGGCGCATTTATTTGTATATTGCATGTAATACAGTACGTGCCAATTGTTCATTCCTGTGTTGAGACACGTGCACGATGTGCCTAGATTCAAACAAAAAATAACCCTCGACAATCAGTAATTCGATCCGAGTACAATGTTACTCTGTTTGAGAGATTCGGCAACTTTTATCATATTTTGAAACGTTTTTTTCAATAATTGATAACCTGATAATATTTTGTGCGTTTACATGCATAGCAAATTCGTTTATTTAATATTCATAAGTTTTTTGTCTGTACAGCTGTTGTTTACAAATAAATTATTTGCTGAAAGTTAAAAAAATAATTAAACGATTGTCACATTTCAAAATGATATAAGATCTTATTTGCATAACATGCATTTGTTCTAGAATAAATGATTTTCAAAACAATAATTATTCGTATTTCACCCTAAAATTGCGTGTCAAAATTAGTTGACTGGAATTATAAATTATGTACTTAGTCTAATATTTATCGTTATATTGAAGTTTACATTTCAAATGGCACCACACTGCATTTCACGTAAATTTGCATTTCTTCGTTACAATTGCAAATATATGCTTTTGATATTAGAGTGAAAAGTAGTACAAGAACTGATCGAGTTAACCCTTTTGATAACGAATATTCATAACTTTACTACAGGTATTTTAAAATATTGATTGATCTGTCCCGTTGACTAACTACAATTGCAAACACTTCTGTCACGTTTTGATTTTCAGAAGGGGGAGAGCGATTTTGCCTAAATAAATTTTTTATTTTCATTTTCAATAAGTGTCTGAGTAATGAGTGTAGGACCAATGACATGACCCTTAAAACTCTTTATATTCAGGGTTGTTCCAATGTCCCCAAAAATAAACACGCAATTGGAAATTAAAATAAAGTGGCATATAAATATTTTATTTTCAAGTTTGTTTTGTAAAAATCTCTATCTTCAACATAAAAATGTTCATCAAATTTACACATTTTAGTATAAACATTTGATCAGTTCTTGTTGTATGTTGAATAAATTGACAGAACGGAAATTATTTGTCTTTATATCACTGCAAAAATTAATTTTTTTTGTTCTAGTTCAATCGAAATAATTCTTGGCAGCTTCAACATAACCTCGCTGTAGCTCGGGGCAAAATTTTCGGCATAAAGGGCCAATCCAACCTAAAATCATGATATATTGAAGCTCCCGTGAATTATTTCTTAATAAACGGGAAACAATATTAGAGGCAATATATGTGTGTGTTGCTTATATTTATGATAAAATGTGATTTGTTTAGATATGTTTGATGTGATATGTTTTTTATGATACATTTAGATTTTATCTGCACTGAAGTGAAATAAGTTGTCGAAATGCGCATATGCAGAAGCTAAATTCACAGTAACTTTGGCATTTAGTTATTTGATATAAAACTTGAAAAAGAATGTACCTCATGATACACTATACACATGCATAGTAATAACAAATGCCGGTTGTCTCTATTCACTATTGGTTATTTATTCAATAGCAATCACGTGATACAGGTAATATCCACGCCAACACACTTGTCACTTGCATTGGATGAGTCCCTCTTCACGTTTGGTCTCTGTGAGTTTTACTATTCTTTTTTTCATCTTTTTCATCATTTTGAAAGTGTAAAATTTAAAGGTTCTGTTCAAGTTAATTTTTTTGGTTTAATATTACTTACCTGACTACTAGGTAAAATTTATGGTTAACGTTAAAGGCCCCTTTTTCAGTTCAATGTTTTATGTAAAACACCCAGCCTTAACGGTTTATTGGTTCTTCACCAAATTTCGTTTGCAGATAATTGTTTCATTTATGACTACTAAGCTACCATTTGTTGTAAGTTTTATCAAGAAATGAATGAGTTATTTATGATAATCAATATAAAAAAACGGCAAATCATTCGAACAGACCGCATTTCTGTCCCAGAAAACATCCAACTACCACAATATTTTCAAGATTTTTTCTGCAAAATCATTCAATTTGTTGAAACTATCATAAAATAATGGTAAGCTTTGCATTGGCAATTATCTCAATAATTTGCAGATAAATTTTTGGAATAAACCAACAAGCCGTTAAGGCTGGGGGTTTTACACAAAATTTCCATAGGTTTAACATTGAACTGAAAAAGGGGCCTTTAACCTTAAAAACAACTTTACAGGTCAATGTTAAACTTAATTATGTGAAACCCTTAAAGGCTTGTTGGTTCTTCACTAGTCCTATAACATATGACTTCGCACCATTATTCCATATTTAACGTTTTTATCGGATTTTTGCATTTTTTATTTTTTTGAAAGTGCGAAGTCATATCGGATCTTTAAAATTTCCATTAGCACTTTCCGACACGATTTCATGTCGGAATTAAAATTCGTTTCCTGTCGGAGTGTATGACGTGTTTTCAAATATATCTAAGTTTTCATGGACCTAAACATGTAAAGCAATAGAAAACATACCCCTCTTGCGTTTCAGACTAGTATTCCCAACACTAATAAAATAACTTCCCAAGCGGTGCAATATCTAGAGCATTCGCCATTTTTTAATGATTTTCGAATTTGAACAACCGAGTTTTAAAAAACGAAGTTCATCATAAAAATGCAGGCAAGAAGTTGATTTCACACTGAGAAGTTCAATCAGAAATCTAGCGACGGAAGAATTAACCCCAAAGCTTTTGATTAAAGTAGTAATGGTGAAAAGCACGATCTCCAGTTGGAGAATTATACAGCAGTACCTTTTTATCTAAGGGAGAAACCATTTGATTTGGGGGGGCGTTTTAATGGATACTAGATATAAACATAAAACACCGCTGAAGCAATTAGGCAGTTTTATAATTACATTGTATAAATACCAATGCATTATACATATATATACAGTGTGTTTGTATGATAATTAGCTCACCTGACCCAAAGGGTCAGGGTGAGCTATTGCCATCACTTGGCGTCTGTCTTCCGTCGTCCGTCGTCTGTCCGTTTACTTTTCACATTTTCATCTTCTCCTCTGAAACCACTGAAGCAAATTCAACCAAACTTTACAGGAATGATGTATGGAAGGTCCTTGACAAAGATTGCTCATTTCGTTCCGATCCGATAAAAAACATGGCCGCCAGCGCGGAACTTAGGTTTAACATTGGACCCAATGGGAAAAATCACATTTTCATCTTTTCCTCTGAAACCACTGAAGCAAATTCAACCAAACTTTATAGGAATGATGTACGAAAGGTCCTCAACAAAGATTGCTCATTTCGTTTGGATCCGATAAAAACATGGCCGCCAGTACGGAACATAGTTTAACATTGGACGCTATGAGAAAATCACATTTTCATCTTCTCCTCTGAAACCACTGAAGCAAATTCAACCAAACTTTACAGGAATAATGTATGGAAGGTCCCTTACAAAGATTGCTTATTTCGTTCTGATCCGATCCGATAAAAAACATGGCCGACAGCGTGGAACTTAGGTTTAACATTGGACCCTATGGGAAAAATCACATTTTCATCTTCTCCTCTGAAACCGCTGAAACAAATTCAACCAAACTTTACAGGAATGTTGTACTAAAGGTCTTCAACAATGATTGCTCATTTCGTTTGGATCCGATAAAAAACATGGCTGCCAGCACTGAACTTAGGTTTAACATTGGACCCTATTGGAAAAGACACAAATCGTCTTCTCTTCTGAAACCACTGAAGCAAATTCAACCATACTCTACAGGAATGATGTACTAAAGGTATTCAATGAAGATTGCTCATTTCGTTTGGATCTAATAAAAAAACATGGCCGTCAGCACGGAACATAGTTTAACATTGGACCCTATCTTCTCCTCTGAAACCACTGAAGCAAATTCAACCAAACTTTACAGGAATGATGTATGGAAGGTCCTCAACGAAGATTGCTACTTTCTTTTGGATCAATAAAAAACATGGCCGCCAGCACGAAACATAGTTTAACATTGGACCCTATGGGAAAATCTTCATTTTCATGATCTACTCTGAAACCATTAAAGCAAATTTAACTTAACTGTATTGGAGTTATGAATGGAATTATATTAACAAAGAATACTTATTTCAATTGAATCTAACAAAAACATGGATGTGAGGAGAACATAGCTTAACATTAGACCCTATAGGAAAAACATATTTGGTCGTCAGCATAGGCACGGCTTAAAAGCATCTTTGTCAGGTGAGCGATACAGGCTCAGTATCTGAGCCTCTAGTTTATTATAGTGACGACGAGTATAGTGATGCGGGAAGAACTGTAAATGAGTTCTCATGTCATAATTTGTACTATTAAACTCTAAGTTCAGTACAACAATTTACAGCATAGAACTATACCTCTCTGAAGTCACATTATTTAATGAAAATATAACCACAGTCAGTCACTGTCACCAACACTGTTTCAGCGTTTTTGGTAGATGAAAATTTGCTTGTACAGGTCCGATTGTGTGGAAATTTTGACCTTGGAAGGTAATTAAGATTCATAATAGCAATTCATGCTCTTGAGTCCCAAATTTTTACAAAACCATTCAAAACTTTAATGTCAAGCATTTCATAGAGATTTTGAATTTTCAACCAGTTTGAAAAAAATTTTAAACAAACGAGTGAAATATCTGGTCGAGCTACATTAAAAGTAAAAATTATGTGCACATATTAAACCAGACATAACATTATGAACTCTAAAAAAATTAAAGATAGAGTTAGGTATGGCTCAGTTCATAGATATTCACAGATATTTACGTCATTTTTAACTTATTGGTACATCTCCCGAATGCCCCCCCCCCGAATGACATGTTAAGTTGTGATGATCAGTTATTAGTGCTCAATCTTTTTTTTTGAATGATGCAAATAGAAAAAAATGAAAGGATATAGAGTGAATGTACATGTGACAAAAACGCACACAATACATAGAAAACTCCAGTTTATCAAGGACGGGCTTTTATTCCTGTCTACATCTTGAACTTTTTCTGCCTAAATATCATATGAAAAAAACGCAAATTGAAATCTGGATTGTGCTTCAAAAATATGAATAATATGATGAGCGATACATCTGATTATAAATGCTGTCTTATCGCATGTTTTGTAGATTTTAGGAAACATATTCTAAAAGGACATCCTGGTTATTCCTGTCCTTTTTGAGCATCGGCAAATATGTCAGTGTCTGGAAAATTAAAAATTTCAATGAAAGTTAAAATCATAAAGTATTTGTAAAATAAACAAAATTGATATCAAACACTGAAAAATTGATTGATTGATTGATTGATTTGAGTTTTTAAGTCCAGTAAGAAGTATTTCAGCTATATCGGGACATGAACAAGTGAACTAATCAATTCAAATGATTTATATGACAGACACATATACAAGTTGAAGAAGTGGGCATGGTTGATTTCCACTGAAAAGGACTGGAAATTTTGCCTTATATGACCTAAGTGAGTCTTCTATTTAGATCTTTTTGGTAAATTATTCTCTATCAGATTTGAAAGGTTTGGTTTATGCTGTTCCAAATGTTTTGGTTTGATCTGTACTGAAGACACATTAGTTGTCGGTCCAAATGGCCATATGCAGAAACTAAATTTACAGTGAAGTAAGTGAACCCTCAGTCAAAAA
The DNA here is from genome assembly GCA_002080025.1 of Modiolus philippinarum. Lineage (NCBI taxonomy): Eukaryota > Metazoa > Mollusca > Bivalvia > Mytilida > Modiolidae > Modiolus > Modiolus philippinarum. Next base: position 39,826 of record MJUU01038425.1, on the reverse strand, counting down.
ATAAACAATCCAGTGACCATGGCAACATCGGAAACCCCAAGAAACAAGGACACTGCATGAGTACGGGACAGAAAAATGATTTTGGTATTTTCCTATTTAAATGGATAAAGAAGGCTTCTTTATATTGCATAGAGGTGAAGTTTCTCTTCAAAGTATGACTAGAAAGGTTCGCGGCCATGTTTTTCGTATAATGACTCAATTGACGGGATACACTCCTAGCACACAACCAGTAATCTTTCAACTCTTGGAACCAATTATATGCCAAGTATTACTTAACTAATTTCAAATGCAGTTCAGATACTTATATTTTCAATTCATTTTTCAATTACAGAATCATGAATGTGAGATTTATTGTTTTGAAAATTCTTGGATGTTTATCTGTGATGGGGGCTCAGGCCAATCATGAATGTGTGAACAAGCTAGTTACTTTCAATGCTGGATTTATGCACACGATACCTTCTGTGGAGGAAAGAAGACATGAATTAATTAAAACATTAAACAATAGTGATGCTGATGTTGTCTGTCTTCAAGAGGCAAGTTTTTAACATGGCCAATTTGTTTTTATTTATGAGCTTCAAATTCTGAGGAAAAAACATTGTTTATATTTTCTGTAATGCGCCGGTCATATTGGTATATAATGTTTGATGCACTGATGCAATTTACGTGCAAAGAGACCAGAGGCGTAGGTATGGGGGATGCAGTTGCCTCCTCCCCCCTTTAGGTCGGAAAATATTTAAAATTCCTAGGATTTTTTAAAGAAATGGGTTCCGGGACCCCCTTTCGAAAAAATATTGGTCCCCCCTTAGCAGAAAGTCTGTATCCGCCACTGGAGACATAATTACTACCAAGAACAAATAGGAAATAAAGTGAAAAAGTTGAAAAAAAAATTGTTAATGAATCATTTCATAAAAAGAGCTTCTTTTAAAAATGATAGGATATATCTGCTCTATATCTGTTCAATATGTATATGTTATCGGGCTCTTGACAGCTATGTATCGTAAAATATCATCCCGTGAGCCAGAATATGAAGCACAGGGGCGAGTGAGCGTAGCGAACGAGCCCCAAGCTTCATATTCTGGCGAGCGGGATGATATTTTACAATACTTCAGCTGTCAAAAGCCCGATAATTTGTTTATCATCCTTTATTTTGTATTTTAGATTTGTAATTATTGAACTGAGGTTTCAAATCTCCCAAAGTTGCGCGGGAATTTCCATATGCATGTCATTCTCTCCATTCCAGCAATTTTCAGCTTCATAAAACATGTTCTGTAGTTTAAGATAATTTTATCAGCGATTTTTATTGTAAACGGATAAATAATTTGACCAAACTACACGAAATAATGTCGATTTTGAAGTTTACAACAGACTTTGGTTTTTACGGTATTCTATCGTTCCTTGGAGCTTTCATGACGTCATAATGTGAAAACATTCAAGCTCTGCAGGATATATCAGTGACCCATGCAGTTTCTGTAGATTTTCTAACGTCTGGTTTATCTATTTGTGTAATTATAACTCTGTTTTGAGTACGCAATCGGAAAGAGCAAATGTATTAGATGGTTATTTTTATCCTTATTATTTCGTGTGAAAACTTGAAAAAAAAAGGTTATTGTCTTTGAAACTTTGGGAGAATCGCTTGATATATTCTGCTGAAGTGAAATATCCAGGTAAATCCTGCAATTTGATTGGTTACCTTGACAGGGGATATGAGACCGTATCCCCGTGGTAGCAAAATCACAATTTTTAAACGCCTTTAAAAGAAAAATTATAGCACTTCTAGCAGAATATAAAAGTTATTCGGGCTTCACAGGGGATACGGGTTCATATTCCCTGTCTGTGTCCTATATCCCCTTCGCCTGACGGCTCAGGGGATATAAAACACAGACAGGGAATATGAACCCGTATCCCCTGTGAAGATTCCCGAATAACATATAATATCCGGGTCAACTTCTGATATATTCGGGTCAACCAGATATGACTTTTGCGGAAAGCTGATATAACCATTGGGAAGGATGATAAATGTGTCTATCATTCCCCACCGCTTGAACTGATAATCTCTGTCGATCTTTTTTTCTCGGCAAAACATCACAACTACCTGTATGAAGCTCAAATATGGATTAGTGCACTGCCCCTCTCTGCTATACTGCACGTTAAATATTTTATGCATTTCTCAGTAGATAAGAAAATCTCCCAGTCAACTGTCGTTCATGGGATGAACAACCTTGAGTCTTATGTATTTTCTCAGCAACTACAAATCACGTCCACTTGATATGTGGCAGGGAGATTCAAGTTAAAATCATACTGTATACCTTACAACATTGTCCACCATACTATAAAACTACTTTCGTGGATATTAATCTTCAGATATTCAGATCGGGGGCAAATTATTTTACCCTGTGTCTGTCTGTCTGTCCGTAACTTTAACCTTGCTCATTATATTATTTTTGAACCAGATGTGATAGGCCCTTTATATTATACACCCTCCTTAAAAGGTTGGGTATACAGGATTCCTCTTGTCCGTCCGTCTGTCTGTCTTTCCGTCCGCCCGTATTTCCGCCTGTCAGTCCGTCCGTCTGTCCGTCACACTTTCGTTTCCGGGTGATAACTTGAGTTTACTTTAAAGGAAAGTTTTAATGTTTTGGGATAATGTTTCTATTATTAAAATACAGGTCAAATTAGATTTTGACCGTGATCGGATTTTACGTTATAGAGTTATTGCCCTCGATTATGGTTTCCGGATGATAACTTCAGTTTGCTTTGAGGCAAAGTTTTAATATTTTGGGACAATTTTTCTATTTATTAAATACAGGTCAAGTTCGATTTTGACCGTGATCGCATTTTGCGTTCAAGAGTTATTGCCCTTGATTAAGGCAAAATCTGTAAATTTTATGGTTCCTGGATGATAACTTCAGTTTGCTTTGAAGGAAAGTTTTAATATTTTGGGATAATATTTCTATTCATAAAATACAGGTCAAGTTCGATTTTGACCGTGATGGGATTTGCGTTCCAGAGTTATTACCCTTGATTTAGACAAAATCTGTAAATTTTATGGTTTCCAGATGATAATTTCAATTTGCTTTGAGTATTTATAAAATACAGGTCAACTTCGATTTTGACCGTGATCGGATTTTGCGTTCCAGAGTTATTGCCGTTGATTTAGACAAAATCTGTAAATTTTATTGTTCCCAGATGACAACTTCAGTTTGCTTTGAAGGAACGTTTTAATATTTTGCGATAATATTTTTATTCATAAAATACAGGTCAAGTTCGATTTTGACCGTGATCGAATTTTGCGTTCATGAGTTATTGCCCTTGATTTAGGTTAAATCTGTAAATTTTATGGTTTCCATATGATAATTTCGTTTGCTTTGAGAGAAAATTTAAATATTTTTGGACAGTGTTACTTATCATAAAGTATAGGTGGAGTTCGATTTGATTTGATTGTCGAATTTTGTGTTCAAGAGTTATTGCCCTCGATTTAGGCAGAATCCCAGATGACAACTTCAGTTTTGCTTTGAAGGAACGTTTTAATATTTTGCGATAATATTTTTAATCATAAAATACAGGTCAAGTTCATTTTGATCGTGATCGGATAGTTTGTTCCAGAGTTATTGACCTTGATTTAGACGAAATATGTAAATTGTATGATTTGCAGATTATAACATCAGTTAACTTTGAGAGAAAATTTTAATATTTTGAGACAAACTTACATTTCATAATATATAGGTAGAGTTCGATTTGATTTGATTGTCGAATTTTGTGTTCAAGAGTTATTGCCCTTGATTTAGGCAGAATCTGTAAATTTTATGGTTTCAGGATAATAACTTCAGTTTGCTTAGAGATAAAATTTTAATATTTTGGGACAAGGAACCATTCATGAAATATAGGTCAGGAATGGTTTAGACCGTGATCGTATTATGCGTTCCATAGTTATTGCCCTTGATTTAGGCAAAATTTGTAAATTTTATAGTTTCCGGATGATAACTTCAATTAGCTTTGTGAAAAAATTCCTGCAGCTACTAGGATTGCCTATGGGCGGGGTTATCCTGTGTGATCAGGAGATCACTTTTTTCTAGTTTGAATATGTATTGATCATGTAAAGCTGAACACCATGATGCAATTTCACTAAGGTCGGGTCAAAGGTCAAGGTCACAGAGCCAAAAGGTCATAATCTAGATTTGCTATAGCTCGTTAATTACAATTGCTAGAGTATTGATATTCTATATGTGAATAGATCTAATGAAGTTTAGTACAAATCCATAAAAAAATTTGGATCAATGCAAAGGTCAGAGGTCATCCTATTGCAAATTTGAAAACTTTAACATTTGCCTTTCTTTTTCAACCAGATGTGATAGGACCTTCATATTTTGTCTGTATATTGTGTATATTGGTCATTTGAAGCTGAACAGCATTGTATAAATTTTACTAAGGTGAGGTCAAAGGTCAATGTCACAGAGGCAAAAAGGTCATAATCTATATTTGCTATAGATCGTTAATTACAATTACTAGCTATATAAAGTCTTGATATTCTATATGTGAATATATCTAATAAAGCTTACAACAAACCCACCGAAATCGGGATCAGGTCAAATGTCAAGGTCAATGAGTGAAAATTCGAAAACTTTAACAAAAACTTTAACATTGCCTACAACTTTTCAACTAGATGTGATAAACCCTTCATATTTGGTATGTGTATTGATCATTATAATACTGAACACCGTTATGCAAATTCCACTAAGGTCAGGTCAAATGTCAGGGTCACAGGTCAATAGATCAAAATCTAGATATGGTATAGCTCGTTAATTACAATTGCTAGAGTCTTGATATTTTATATGTGAAAAGATCTAATGGAGTTAAGTACAAATCCACCCCCAAAATTTTGGTCAAGTCAAAGGACAAAGTCACTGAGTGAAAATTTGAAAACTTCAACAAAAACTAAAACATTGCCTATATCTTTTCAACCAGATATGATATGCCCTTCATCTAAGGTATGTGTATTGATCATATAAAGCTGAACACCATTATGCAAATTTCACTATTGTCAATCAAAGGTCAATGAGAAACCTCGGTCGGTTATCTCCCTGTACCAAGTTAGTTTTGTAATAGTTTTAATTAGCAATATCAATAACCTCTTTTGATATTTAAAAAGCAGGACACCATTATGCAAATTTCATTAAGATTAGGTCAAAGGTAAAGGTCGCAGAGTTCAGAGATCAAAATCTAGATTTTGCATTCAGATTTAATTACAATTGCAAGAGGCATTGATATTCTATATGTGAATAGATCTAATAGAGCTTGATACAAAACTTAACCTTAATTTCTATTGTATATTGAAAATTTTAGCTTGAAATTTGTGTTGTAGACATGATTAGTGTTTCACAAAACATCTTGTTCGTCTTCTATCAAGAATGTATGATGTTCTATAAAGTAATATACTTAAAACACCATGTATGTAGAATTTTCCGTTTCAAAATACGTATGGATATATATAAATATATACATGGATTTTTTTCAGGTATTCAACGGAAAGGATGTTCGAGATATCGTGTCTTCTCTGGATACAATATTCCCATTTTCCTACAGCGCTATCCATGATAACCAGGGAAAATTAGAGTATTCTAGCTTGATTTTTCCACCTTGTTCCATATGGACTTTTTGGACATTTCGTTGTATATTATCTAAATGTAATACATCTCAGCCCATTGAAAAAATTTTTGCTTGTGGAATGAGAAAATGCGACCTGTGGAAAAAATTGAACCAAGAATGCATAACTTGTGTTCTTGTTTCGGGAGTAAATAATATAGTTAGCAGCTGT
>MJUU01038425.1:9366-25197 GCA_002080025.1 Modiolus philippinarum | reverse complement strand
ACTGGAGAAAATCATCAGACTTCAAAGTATATTCATTTTAATTATTTTATTATTTTCTAAAACGATTGTTTACAATTTTCAAAAACAGACCGTTGTCAACGTCCAGCTTCATTGTATAAATAAAAACGCCACTATCACTGCTAAATATGTGAATGCCGATTTGACAAAGCCCCCAAAATGTGGATTGTGAAAGATATTGAATGCAGTGCCAACTCCTCCTACATTTTTGGATTTAGAATTTTATTTTGATGTAGAAGTGATGTGTATAGTATGTCAATGCGCAATACGCTTTCAGAATTTTGATTCCGGTTCCAACTTTTGTAAATTTCCAGATAATGTCAAAAACTTATTTTTTGGACATTTTATCATGCAATCTTATATTTTTGGTAGGTATTTGGAAAAGACAAATTTCATAAAACCTAGAATTTTCAAATATCATTCCAATTTTAGTAAATTTCCGCAAAGTCGAAAGACTACTTATTTTTTTATTAGATTTTTTTTTTAAATTCTACCTGGTAACAATACTTTTTTGTACAGTTTTGTTTTGATAGATTCAATCATTTTCGCCGATTGGATTTCAAAAATGTTTTATTCCAATTTGGTAAATTACCTGAAAGTCTCAATATATTTTTTCGAAATTATACCTAGGACCCTTTTTAATTTCAATTAGGACAATCATTTTTACCAATTCTTGATTTTAATTTTGGTAAATTTCCCGAAATATTGCTTCAAATTATAACTAGCAACCAATCTGTTTGGATATGTTTCGATTCAGGGCAATCATTTTTACCAATTTGATTTCCAAAATATTTGAGTCCAAGTTTGGTAAATTTCTTGAAAGTCTCAAAGACTACCTATTTTTGGAATTCTGCCTAACAACTATATATTCTTGAATTCCCTTTAGTAAAATAGTGGTTATCGATTCTTTAATTTCAAAAAAGATTAAAAAAATCTTGTCCAGGGTCTAAAACAAACATGGAGTGCGGGTGTCACTGTCGTTTCCGTCATTCATTTTCTAGTTTATTATAAGAATAAAAGTAATTTTGGAGGAGAACGCGGCCGACTCACTTTGTTAGTGAAAGGAAAAAATCTTTACAATATGTGGCTTAAACACAAACATTGGGTCTATTTCTCTCAATTTAGGATCTATTTTAGACAAAAAATTCAGAATGGTATTTGTACTGTAAAATTCTTTGAAATGAAAATTTAAACAAGGCAGGTATTTCAAAAAATATTTTACAAAAAAATCACTACGAAAATTTTGATTTTGTGAAATAATTACATAATAAGGTCCGCGGTCCCCATTTTTCTTTGTTTTTAGAGAGTTCAATACAGATGCTACCAATTCATAAAATTAATCTCTGATTGATGTACTTGGAATGATAATTTTCCTTAACATATCAACTAAAAATCCGCATATTCGGTGAAAGATTATGAGCTTATATGGTTGGTGACCCCAATTTTTAATTAATTGTTTTGAAGTTCAAATTTTGAAGTTAAATTCTGCAAACTATTGATAAATTCTGATGAATTTTGAAAAATTCTGCTGGATTTTGAGTAATCCTCCGAACCACCTTAAACAATGTTTTCGCTGAATTTGACGTCAACACATACTGCACTATTTTCCTCAGAGCGTATTAATGAGCAAGAAGCATTGGCGGATCCAGAGGGGGTTCCGGGTGTTGGAACCCCCTTTTTTCTGGACAATTATGTATTTTTAATGAATATCCTGATGTTTTATGAAGAAATACCCGAAAAATTTTCACGACTCGCTCCTCTCGGCGAAATCTTCATCTTTAATTGGAACCCCTTTTCTAATTGCCTTGATCCGCGCCCGAAGAAGCGTTTATCGAGAAAATAACCTCGTTGTTATTTGTGATGTTGACCAATGAAATTGGACGTGGCCATAGCAATTGGAATTATATTTACTTGTTTGTACATGTATTCGGAATTAAGAAGACTTTATAAAATCAATTACATTTCTGTCTATTTCAGTGGATATTAGAACCCTTTACTCCCGTATGAAGTGTGTAAATGTGTACTTTTGGTATCGATATTTGTTTATGGTTACTATTTTTCTTTTCCAGGATCATATAATTTGTTTATGTCATATGGATATGTCTGTCCGTATGTCAGTCAAGTAGGAAAAGGAACGTATAACGACGAGAACCCTTATACAAAAAGCTCAAATGATTTTATTATAGACCATGTGATGTATAAAGGAGCCTACAATGCAGTCGGTTCCAAGGTTAGCAATATAACAGCAGTAAAGTTATAATCTTCTCTGAAGAATTTAGAATTTTAGCTTAAAATTTATAGGATAATCCAGTTTATTCGGTGTTAATAAGGAATGATCTGTTACTATGCATACAGGCACAATAATATCCTGCAGTGTCTACAAATTTATAGAATGTATTTATATTTAAGCAATAACAGTACATTATTTTAATACCTGAGGGTGTCAATCGTAAATTTGAGTATAGGCTACGCCTAAATTGTACTCTCTACCCCCTTGATCAAATCAGTTCTCCAAGGCCAATAAAGTATATTAATTCGTTATTTTCTATGAAGCAGTTCTTTTGATGACTACGAAGGTTTGCCAATTGTAGTTTTTCAGGACTTTCGAGTTTCAGCTTCTTCGGAGCTTGATTTATTATTTTTGCGGTAAAAACAACACTGGGTCATATGCAAAGTTCATGATTATGGCCTTAATGATAAGTCACTTAACAATACTTCAAAATAAGTGACGACCCTGCCCCTCTCACAAGTAGTTTCCTGTGTTAAACCAGTTGTATGCAGATTGTATATAGAAAACTTAAAGCGCAATTACAAAGACTGTAAATCTTGTGTTGCCCTTCCCTAGACGTCGCAAGATGTGGGAATGACTGAAATTTGATGAATTGTATATTATATTAGACACAATTGCGTTTGTAAGACGATGTGGATGTAATATTTCATACAGTTGCAATGTTATAAAAATGGAAATTTCAAAACTGTCCTAAAAGTCCATGTGAACCTTTGCCATTCCTTTGCGTCTGTCGTTCGTCCTCCGCTTCAAAGTACGTCACCAATTTCAAAATTTTTCTTTTCTTCAACTGCCGAGCCAGTTGTGATGAAACTTTGCAACAGGCATCAGTAAGGTATTCACATGGTATTTTGTTCGATTATTCCAAAGACTGAACAAGATGGCGGCTGATCATAAAAATAGAAAATAGAGGTAAATTGCTATTTTTGAAAAAAAAACACAAGAATCCGTTTAAGATATCAACAATCGTACTTCGGGTTAAATTATTCAGCATAGCAAGATCCCGCCCCACCTTTGCAATCTTGATGAAAATCATACTTTAACTTTAAACCTTTTTATTTTATTTGCTCAATAACAAACAGCAAGATGGATAAGACACATGTTAATCTAACTTAGATTGTCTTCTCAATAAATACAATTTACTCCTGCACTACAGCTTATCAAAAGTTTGATATTCGGGCAACCAGACCGAATTATTAAATAAAATACCACGCTGATCCAAATATAATGGACATACAAAGAAAAAGGAAGATTAGAAACCCCGTCTTGCCCTTTTCCGTCATCATTTCTAATATGTTGGTAATATTTGTTTATACATGAAAAACGATTATAGGAGAAAGATGCTATATTATTGTTGTAAAAATGTTAAGACATGTCAAGATATACATATACTGCAATACTGCAGAAAAATTTTATGAACCTTAGGTGAGTTACTTCTCTATTTTCGTTGAATTTCCATACATTGTCAATGTTTTGAGTTGTATTTCAAAAACTTTATAACATAGAGGTTAAGTTTGAATAGCTAAAAAGTTCAGCTTATCAAAAATTACAAGGTCTATACAAATGTCTGGTAGGTTTTCATCTCGTCCAAGGTGACAGCCACCAGACAACATAGTTTAACATAAGACCCAATGGGAAGATGTTTCATACACCAAGTTGATATTTACTAAGCATGGTAGCATGATGGTCATGAAAATGATTTTAGTACAGATTATAAGTTCAAGATCTCCGGCTCTGTCGATCTACAATTCTTGGTTAACATTGGACTACATGGGAAAATATAATTTCTCATTCATGAAAACCGTATAATATATCAGGTTCATATTTATTAGGCATGGTAACAATATGCGCATCTACTGAATTTTATATATTTGTACCGATCAGAAATCCAAAATGACCACCACCGAGGAATAAATGTATATGCTATCGGGCTTTGGACAGCAATGTATCGTAAAATGTCATACCGTGAGCCAGAATATGAAGCACAGAGGCGGATGAGCGTTGCGAACAAGCCCCAAGTTTCATATTCTGGCGAGCGGGACAATACTTCATGGTCAAAAGCCCGATAACTTGTTTATCATCCTTCATCTGTGACTGTTGAACAGAGGTTTAATGGTACGTTCAGGCGTACATATAATGCGCATTGAATACGTATCGAAAACGTTTTCGATGTGCATTCGATACGTATTACGTGTGAACACAACGTTACAGTTACGTTTTGAGTAAAGCAATAACTGATACGCATTAGTTTAATGTACATCGAATGCGAATCAATTCGAATAACGTGTGAACGCAGCATGAAATTCTCTCAAAGTTGCGATGGAAATTCGATATACACGTCATTCTCGCCTTTTCAAAAAAAAATTCAGCTGCATAAAACATGTTCTGTAGTTTGTACTTATTTTTATCACCAAATGATTTTGTAACCGGATGAATATTTTAACTGAAGTACTTGAAATCATGTTGCAGCAACCTTTGGTTGCTACGTTATTCCATCATTCTTACAGTTTTTATAATATGAAAACATGAAGCTCTGCAGAATATATCAATGACCTAGTTTCTGTAGTGTTTCTGACGTCTAAGTTTATCTATTTGTGTAATTATTACTTTGTTTTGAATAGCAATGCGGAAAGAGAAAATGTAATAGATGTTTACTTTTGTCAGCTTGATTTCGTGTGAACACTCGAAAAAAATTACCTTTGAAACGTTGGGAGAATCGCTTGATACATCCAGGTCAACTCCTGATATAGCCGGGTCATCCAGATACGGGTTTTGCGCAAGTACTCTGTAGGCTGCAATAACCATAGGGAAGGATGATAATTTAACATAGTGCTTTATAATTTTTTATTCTTGAAAACTGTTTCATACATAAAATTGGTATAACCTAGGCATTTCACTGACAGTAACTTACCAGATCACCGATTTTGCTACCAATCATAAAACTAAGGTGGCTGTCAACTAAGATTACTAAGATTAAATGGGAAAATCTTAATAGATCCGTAGCCACCAACTGATTGATAAATGCTCACGTTAAGTCTCTTCATAAAGGTTTTATTTTAGTATCATTTTATTATTATTTCTCATTGGATTTCTTATACTTTCGAATAAAAAGATCTCGTCTTCTTGATTTTTTAATAGCTATCAACAAACAAGATAAGTTTGATATTTTTTATAAGAGGTCATAACTGTTATTATTTCAATTTGCAGAGGATATATGACAGCAACATAAGTACAGTTGGAGGTCCCCTATCAGACCACTATGGTGTTGAAGTGTCTCTAGTGAAGGACACCCAAAATCCAGAGTGAATAGTCGTGGTAGTAACATTTATACAGATATTTATGTGAATATAAAATAAAATATCAGATATCACATGGCAATATCATTTTCTGTAAATAAATAATTATTGTAATTTATCATAAACTTAGTCAAAATCATGGCATTGCTTATGCTCAATATGACCGGCATTAGACAACTGATATTTTCCCGGGGTGTGAAAATATCGACTGTTTACTGTCGGTCTTATTAGGTAGTAATAAACCATGGGTCCACCGACTTCGTCTCGTGCCAATATGGGAGTCTCGGGATGATGACTAAATCTGTATTTACTACATGCTTAGCACAGGTATGCTCTGCTTTGAATATGTTATACAACAGGAAGTAAACGCTCCATATAAATTTCTCGTCGTCGGTCTGAGTAAATATATATCGGAAGTGTGTAATAAACAGATTAAAACCTGACCTTTCCGTATCAGTTTGGGTGTCATTCTCGAATACATTGACGAACATGGACGTCTGAAATCTAGGTTATATGACAAACGTGATGATTTTGACTTTCCAACTGTGAACTTTCCCTTTCCTTGCAGCAATATACCTACCTCCCCAGCATATGAAAACGGACATTTTCAACTAGATTCTCGTCTTCCCGGATTTGACATTACCGGTTTTGACTTCATCCTGGATTTATCCACTGACAGTGTGACGGGTGCTGTATACAGAGCAGGCCATGCTTATTCTTCCGGCGCACCTGATTTCATTCTATATTACTTTATTTTTTTTCTGAGAGTTCTCATTGTTAGTGCTTTAGTTTTTTGTGTTGTATATGTAGTGCTTGTATGTTTTGTGGGCATGTACTTTCTTTGGTCTTCCATCTTCCGGTGTTCTTCCTTTGACCTTGTCTCTGGACTTTGATTTATGTAATATTGTGCTTTGTTACTTCGGTTTTCTACTGCCCTTGTGTTCGACCCATATCAGCACCTCGCCTAACATCCTGGATTGATATGGGAGTCTTTGGGTAATTATGAGATTATATGGAAAAAAAACATGTATTTAATTTTAACATAAATATTCTATCGTTCTTGACTTTCACTGAAGATATGAATGTGCATCTCAGAACTATCAATTGGTAGAGGCTTAACCACTCTGGTAAAAAAGTTTTATTATATCTGCCTTATGGACCTACTTGTTAGGGTTGAACTAAGTCTTGTCTAATCAAATGCAATAACACGAAGCGTTAAAATAGTATTGCTGTGGATACAAAACTAAAATCACTAATTTGTTGTTTTTAGTTTACAACAAAAAAGTGCCCTTTAACATTAAAAATTTTGGAATTTTTGTCGGCAAATTGCAGTTATTTTGGAAGACACAAATATTTTCGCTCATGGCGACCCAGTTTCATTTATTATAAAATGTACATTGTTTAATGTAAGTTCAATCAAGTGTAATGTAAGTTCGATCAAGTGAACGGGTTGTTTAAAAATGAAAATATGATGTTTCAAACTGGAATGAAGTGTCTTAAATCAACCCTCACAGTTCTTTTTGTTAAAGTTCAGAAATTGGCCAAAGTTGAAGAAAAGGAAACGTACAAAAAAGTCACATGTAGAAGTTCCGGTTGTCCCTCGAACCTTTCTTCTTCGATTACTCACTTGGCATCCGTCGGTATCCGTCCGTCCCTTTGTTCGTCTGTCGTAAACTTTTTTCAAAAATGTTAAACTCAAAACAACTAACCCAGTTTTACCCTAACCTTGGCCTGAATCATTTATTGGGTATGCAAGTTCAAAATGGTTTCAGAGGAATCCTAAGACCAAATAGCAAGACTGTCGTTGATAAAAACTGACCATGGAATAAATTGCTATTTTTGCAAACAAAAACAAAAAACAAAAACATAAACTGAAAAACTGTTACAGGTATATAGCATGGCAGATAGCACGGTAGTATTTGTTCCTGGCACTAGGTTGCCTAATTGTGTACCCTAATCAACTGAATATACTAAAGCCTGTGATTGGATACACAACACATATTTTGTTTTATACTGTTTCGCAACACATATTTTGCTTTTAAGATTTAGTCTTTTCACTGCGGCAAAGGGTGAAAATCAGGGGTCACTTCCTTCAGCTGGAGCTAGTTCAAAAACAAGACGGGTATGGGGGTGTTTTTGCATTTATTTTTTTTAATCTTGTATGAAAGTCCTCTAGATAACTGCAGTTTCTGAACCCTGATCAGATTTAGAAAGTAGCCAAATTTAGAAAGTAGCCAAATATTGCAAAATCTTACTATTGTCGGCAATGGGAAAAATACAACCTTGCTACCGGCAAGAAAATCCAATAATTCATTTTGCAGTTATAGCCCCTTTTCCGTACGTATTGCAGAAAACTATAACGGCTTAAGTTGCAAAACTATTCAGCATATTAAGATCTACCAACCGTGAATTCTTAAGAAAATCTAAATACCCATAAAGGAGTTATTTCTCCTTTATTTCTATATGTCAATTTTTTGTGATTATATATATATCTTAAATTTCAAAAACGATTTGAGATTAAGTTTTATCTGCAGAAAATTACAGCATTTCAAGTACTAAATTTTAACTTCATAGACGATATTTGCTGACAAGTCCACACCTTATCCAAGATGACCGCCATCGGAACTTATTTTAACATTGGACACTATCGGAAATCACATGCAAAGATCTTCTCTCCAACTATTTATCCTATTGGAACCAAACTTTGTAACAATATTTCTTGCGTGACTAGGGCCCAGCAAAGGACTTACTGTAACAATGGACTCTATGGAAATCTACAAACAAAAATTAAAGTCCCAAGTAAATGAATACAACTGGGTCGAAAATGATTAATCTGCTTCAATGATAATAATTTAGACTTTTAATCTCTAAAAATTCAGATAGGTTAAATGTTGTTCAATTCCGCATTTTTTTGCTTCGTATTTTCAGTTTTATCTTGAGCGTACGCAAAACGTTATCAAATAGTTAAAAGATGCAAATCTTTGATGTCCTATTACAAAAAATAAATGCCAGGAAAATGCAAAAGCGCATAAAATCGCCATGCACCTACATGCATCCACGAATTTTGGTTACAATGTTTCTTCCGTGGTTCTAAATGCAATTTTGGGGATTTTTTTCACGTCACACCAAAGATTGTTTCAACGACGAAAACGATTTTACATTGTATCCGTTTTAAATGCACTCAGATGTTTTGAATATCTTTCTTGGAACCTCAAATGATTGTTTTAAGAGTTTTTGTTGTATTTATGATTGATCGGATAAATATAAAAAAAATCCGTCTATGCACTTCCTATTACTTTACTAAAATTGATTATGAGTGGTATGTGTTGTTTTTCCTGCCTTTTATTATAACATCATAATTATTTGTCATGAAAGTGCTTACTGGTATAACATAAAGTATGAGATCAAAGCGCTATAACTCTAAATACTTTTTTGTGTTGGATCTTTATTGGTATATTCAACTGAAATATATGCCGGTACTGAATCGAAGTCGAGCTTTACAACCCACGCTTACATTATGTTACTTCGAAAAGACTACACAATGTATACACAGTGTATACATAGTTACAGTTGTATACAATGTGTACTTTTGGGGTGTAAACTTTTAATTCTGTTCAGTTAAACTTTTGCTACTTGGTTGACCGTAGCAATATTACATTTTTTAGTGTGAGATTTATCGAGATTGATTAAAAGGTGAATTCTTATCATTGAAGCAAATACCCATCTTTTTGTTCATGAAGTTTTCGTTTTTTCTGTTGGAGGGTCATTTCACATCTCATGATTTTATTATGCCAATTTTTCTTACTATTGACTCCAGGAGTTCCCTGTGGTTGTTTATATGTTGTGATTGTCTTCTGTTGGCCTTTTTTTAGGGCAACGGATGGCAGCGATTGTCAGAGCACTTTGTCGGTTAATTTCATGTTTGTTGACGATCCCGCATCCATGACATAGATGTAGAGTTGCTCGACATCTAGCAATGAATTCTTTTTAAACCGGTTCTAGGGGCCGTGTTGAACTTACTGTATGGTTATGTGCAAGACTCAATGTTGAAGGTCTCGTGGTGTTTTCAAGATGAAGAACAACATTAAAAGCGTTGTTCAATTGCTTGTTTTTACCATGTATTTGTAGAGGCTTTGTCTCTTATGCATTTACTTCATATCCCTTTATTGGTTTTTTTAAGATTTTTATATATTACGAGTAAAACTATGTAGAAACAACGAAAACTCATCAAACATTAGAACATAAGATACCGATATATTTTTCTTACATACGAAATCGATATATTTTTCTTGGCGTACTTCCACTATATCATGTTCCACTCACACCCGCGGTTTTCTAAGTGTTATCACTTTGCGTCTTTTGGCTGTTCACATGTTGAATTTCATCTTGGGGACCACTGTTTAGTAAAACTTAGCATGGCAGAGATGTTTATTACATGGTCCATTCTGATTGTTGATACTCAAGTGTAGATCAGATATCCAGAATGGACGACAACGATGAACTCTACTGAAATGCATACAATCACAAAAATTTAAAAAGTCATCGACCAATTTCAAGTCAGTGCATATAGAACAAGTAATTGCATGCTTGCTTCATTTAGAACTAAGCCATTAAACTGCAAAAAAAGTGTACCTTTGAGTATTACAAATGGCGAAAAAACGAGTATCGCCTTTTGTGCAATACATAAAAAATTGTAAAAAAATTTTGTCCAAGACAATAAATCATATCACTGAAGTTGTATTAAATAACAAAATATCGAAGTTACTGTTAATTTATTTTCTGCATATGCGCATTTCGACAATTTATGTCTCATCAGTGCAGATAAAGCCAAAGTATTTGGAAGTCCATTCACCAAAAACATGTTCAAGCTGATAGAGAACAAATAACCAAAAAATCTAAATAGAAATAGAAAAGCCAAAATACAGCTAAGGACAGAGCTTTGTATGCATGAGGGATATACTCCTTGGTTTTAAACAAAATTTTGAAATATATAGATACTGCAAGTTCAATATAAACAGTTTTCGACTCAGCACCGAAGTACTGGCTACTGGATAGGGAATACCCTCGGAAACTAACAGTCCACCAGCAGAGGCATCGGCCCAGTGGTAATAAATAACAAAATACCGAAGTTACTGTTAATTTATTTTCTGCATATGCGTATTTCGACAAATTATGTCTGATCAGTGCAGATAAAGCAAAATTATTTGGAAGTCCATAACCAAAAAATCATTTTAAAGCTGATAGAGAACACATAACCAAAAGGATCTAAATGATTTACTGCCAAAAAGCAATTTCTAGACAAATAATAAGCTTCTGCGGTAGTAAGTGTTTAATATGATGTGCAGTTTACAAGTCCAGCGGGCCACTCCCTAAAGTATACATGGGATTCATTGATGATATGCTTGGAGCTTCATGTACTTACTTAAGACAGCAACTGGAATCTTCTATCCGATTTTGTGTCCATGACCATCCAACGATCAAATATACCTTTAGCATCAGTGAGTACCGGCTCTCCTTTCGTGAATTCAGACACCAGTTTTCTACAAACAAATTGATGCAAACTCTTACCTGCAGTAGTTGTATTGCCATCAAACGTCATCCAAGGACAATATTAACTAAAATTTCAATGTGTAATACATTTGTACTTTGGCCAATCTGCAGTGAAGACAAATATTTCAAATCACAATTTGATCTGATGTCTTAGTTTTTCCGAGAAGAGTAGGTGGATATCCATAAAAGATGATGATCTGGTAATTGTATACCCTGTCAACAATTGATCTAATTTCTTAATTTGTCAAAGTACTTAATCTTCTTCCTGGTTTATTGAGGTTGTAACACCCCTGTTTAACTCTTTAGCGCTGTTGTCAATGCACGTCATCTCTTTTTGTTTAATTCAACCTGTAACAAAAATTAATCTACTATCTTGTTTTATGACTTAGTCTACTTTTTGTCTTTAAAACTTTTATAAAACAGAAGGTAGATGAAATATTGTTACAACCTCCATAACGCAGAAAGTACATTAAAACCTCTTTAATTCAAAAAGTATTAAGTGTCTTTACAGCCTCTATAAAACAAAGAATATTAAGCGTAGTGACAACCTAAAAAATGTAGATTACTTGTCATGACAACCTCCATAATACAGAAAGGAGATTAAGTGCTGTGACAACCTCTATAAAACAAAGTATATTGAGTGCTGTGACAACCTCCATAAAACAAAAAGTATATCGAGTGCTGTGACGACCTCTATAAAACAGAAAGTATATTGAGTGCTGTGACAACCTCCATAAAACAGAAAGTAGATTAGCTGTTGTGACAACCTCCATTTAAACAGAAAGTAGATTAAGTGTTGTGATATAAAAAAAGAATGTAGATAAAATGTTTTGATAACCTCCATTAAATATCAGACTAAGTGTCTTGACATCATCAATAAAATAAAAAAAAAGAAGAATAAGTATTAGTACAATCTACATTAATTAGTAGATTGTGACAACCTCCATAAAACAGCAGATAAAGTATCGTGAGAATCTCCTTTAAGCAGAAACTAAATTAAGTGTTTTGACAATCTTCGTAAAACAGAAGATTAAGTGTTGTGACAACCTCAATAAAACAGAAGATTAAGTATTGTGACAACTTCAATAAAACAGCAGATAAAGAGGCTTGACATCTCCATAAAACAGATAGTAGATTAAATGTTATGGCAACCTCCATGAAACAAAGTAGATTAAGTGTTGTTACTGCCTCCATAAAACAGACAGTAGATTAAGTGATGTGACAGCCTCCGTAAAACAGAAAGTAGAATGGGTGTTGTGACAACCTCCATAGAACAGAAAGTAGATTATGTGTCGTGACAACTTCCATAAAACAGAAAGTAGATCAAGTCTTGTTTCAACCTCCATAAAACAGACAGTAGATTAGGTGTTTTGACAGCCTTCATAAAAGTGTTGTAACTGCCTCCATAAAACAGAAAGTAAATTAACTGTGGTGACTGCCTCCATAAAACAGAAAGAAGAATGGGTGTTGTGACAACCTCCATGAAACAGAAAGTAGATTATGTGTTGTGACAACCACCGTAAAACAGAAAGTAGATCAAGTGTTGTGTCAACCTCCATAAAAAAGACAGTAGATCAGGTGTTGTGACAGCCTTCATAAAACAGAAATTGATTAAGTGTTGTAACTGCCTCCATAAAACAGGAAGTAGATTAAGTGTTGTGACTGCCTCCATAAAACAGGTAGTAGATTCAGTGTTCTGATAACCGTCATAAAAATCTCAATTAATTAGTGTATTAAGTGTTGTGACAACCTGCTTTAAACAGAAAGTAGATTAAGTGTCGTGACAGCATCCATCAAACAGAAACTGACTAAAGTGTTTTAACAACTTTCATAAAACAGTAGATACAGTGTTGTGACAGCCTCAATAAAACAGTACATAAAGTGTCCTCACAACATCCATTCAACATATAGTAGATTAAGTGTTGTGACAACATCTTTAAATCAGAAAGTTGATTAAGTGTTTTGATAAACTACATAAAACAGAAAGTAGAATAAGTATTGTGACAATCTCAATCAATCAGTAGATTAAGTTGTCATATTGGCAGTATTTGGCATTGCACAATATCATGTTCTTCTTTCATAATTGATGTCATTTTACCTTACATAACAAAGAACCACTTCTATTGGTTGAGATATAGTCACATTATATGAATAATTTGGATATTTTGGCAAAAAATTGTTGCTAGCAGTGAAAAACCTATTATTCACCGATGAATAACCCCTGCAAATAACAACGCCCATGGAATAATCCTATTATTCACCAGTGAATAACCCCTGAAAATGACAACGCCCATGGAATAACCCTATTATTCACCGGTGAATAAGCCCTAAAAAATAAAATGTCCATGGAATAACCCTATTATTAACCGGTGAATAACCCCGAAAAGATTCATATGTGAAAAAAGGCTTGATATTACAGTCATAGGTGTTTTTATTTTTAGCCATTCACCACACATGGCGATTTGGATCCAAGAAAACGAATTTAACCCTACCGCATTTTTTGCGCCTGTCCAAAGTCAGGAATATTTTTGTCATTGGCTTGTCCTTGTTTTCTTTAAAATTTTAGTTTCTTGATATTCGGATTATTGGATGTGGTTTGTTTCCATTGATTATTCACTTTTTTACATTTTGGAGCCATTTAGGGCTTGCTATATGCTGTGAGGTTCCTCACTGTGTTGAAGACCGTACGGTGACCCCTAGATGTTTTGATTTGGGTCGCTTTGACGTGGAGATCGTGTGTTGTCTCTTTGACATTTACCCCATTTCCTTTCTTTTTCATATTTAAAGGATTATTCTAAACTTAACCTTGGTATCAAAATAAGTCTGATACATCAATGTCAAAACAAGTGTATCGTTTAATTAATTTTGGGGTATGAGCAAAGTTCATTGTTGAAAGCTTCATTGTGACTTCAAGATGAAAAAACAACAATAAAAGTGTTGTTCCATTGATGGGAAAACCATATATTTATAGACTTTGTCTCATGCGCCTTTACTACATATCCTTTAAATGTTTATATATATTTTTAATCTTAAATTTATATTAAGTCTCTAAAAGATACTTTTACATATGTTCCAAGCTCTAATTGTCTGAATTGGCAGTTTAACACCTTAAGTTTCCAGTATATTTGCTTCATTTTATCATGTTTAACTCACCATTTCTTTTGAAATGCCTGTACCAATTCAGGACCATTGCGGTCGACAATTTTGCCGATGGGCTCTTGACCACTATGTTCGGTAATTTTTTTGTTACCCCCATTTTCATGGTTCACACTGCTTTTGTTTTAGCTTTTTTCGTTTTTCTTCATTTTTGTTAATTTTTTTTGTCTTTATCAAGAAGTCTCAAATCGTGTTGGATATGAATTATCGTGACTTTTAAATTTTTGATTTTCGTAATTTCCCCTTTCCTCATCCTGCCTCGATGTGGTTTGCCGGATGTATTTTAGTTTTCCAAAATTGTATAATACGTCCCTATGTCAACCACAATTCAAATATTCACAGATTAAGTGTTCTCAGTGCTTTGATTTAGCACATTTAACATAGTTAGAAAACCAAAAATATTGTTTATGAAAATAAATCCTTATCCATGATTAATTTTAAGCTCTTAGGGTATTTTCTATCGAACTTAAGCTGCACGCATACAAAGCTGCATTTAAATCAATGTTAATATGCTACAAAATGCCACCTTAGCTCCCCCAATTTGAGAGGGTGTGCCTTAGGAAGATTTCTACGCTTGAAATGATCTAAACTTAGGTTGTGGTTATGCAAATAGTATGGCAGAAGTTGATGCAAAAATGTCAAGAAGACAGAGAAAAACCCGTTTTGTTTATTTTTTATTTTCCGAAGAATATAAAGTCTGTGAGTAAGCGGGAAAGCCCGATATTATATGTTATTCGGGAATCTTCACAGGGGATACGGGTTCATATTCCCTGTCTGTGTTTTATATCCCCTGAGCCGTCAGGCGAAGGGGATATAGGGCACAGACAGGGAATATGAACCCGTATCCCCTGTGAAGCCCGAATAACTATTATATTCTGCTAGAAGTGCTATAATTTTTCTTTTAAAAGCATTTAAAAACTGTAATTTTGCTACCACGGGGATACGGTCTCATATCCCCTGTCAAGGTAACCAATCAAATTGCAGGGTTTACCTGGATATTTCACTTCTGCAGAATATTGATATGTATAACGGTGATATGAAAATTGCTTAAAATCGACTCAGATGTATTTATTTTCTTTCTTTGCTTATATAGACAATTAATTTAATTTCGTGTGGTTTTAAATACATATGGAAGACAACTTGGTTGAACTTAATCCATCGTTGAGTTTACATTTTTATAATGTGTAGTGACAGATCGATATATGTAACGAGGGTACTAAGTATTTATTATTGCAATACTTTGCTTTTATACGAATATTTGGTACAGTTGAATATTAGAGTGCATTTGCATTTCTATATATATGTTCTTATACGAATTAGATTGATTAGTAACTAATGATCTGCCAAACCCTTGAACTACATATAGGGGTAGGCACTGATTATAATTCTATGTCACATTTCATTGCAATTCATGCCTGTGTATTTGTAGTTCAGTATCGTATGTTATATTTCCGTTTTGTAAGTTAAATTTTCAAAATGTATCAAAAGTTAAAAATACATTTTGAAATTTTTATTATACAAAAT
>MJUU01038423.1:0-46853 GCA_002080025.1 Modiolus philippinarum | reverse complement strand
CTAGCTTGGCGTCTACCTCAGTCTTAGTATAAACAGGGTCTAGCTTGGCGTCTATCTCAGTCTTAGTATAAACAGGGTCTAGTGCATCAAATTTAGCGTCTACCTCAGTCTTAGTGTAAACAGGGTCTACCTTGGCGTCTACCTCAGTCTTAGTATAAACAGTACTTATCTTTTTCTCAAGTTGTGATAGGTGAATTGGTCTTAAATACTGTCTGTGCAAGTCTTTTCTTAGTTCTCGTTCACTTGCAGCAACAAAATCCTTACTAGCAAACTCCGCTCTAAAGTTCCGTTTCTGTGTGTCTATTTTCTGCTGCAGCGATTTCTTGTTTACCGCACAGGTTGGGTCATCTAAGTCGGTCTCGAGTCCTCTAATATACTTCTTATTCATGTTTAGGTGTTTACGCTCTACCGCGGGAAAGAAAGTATCGCTTATTTGCTTTATTGTTGCTACGTGGTTGTTGCCGGAACCGGGTGAAAGACCTGTGATTTTATATCCTACCATGTCTAAGTCTTGTCCTTTACGGAAATATTTGTCTAACAGAGCCTTGCTCGCATACTTACTTAGCACTACATCAAAATTAGTCTCCGTTGATGCACCTCCTGACACCTTCTTAGGTAATTCATTAAATATACCCATGCTTACTTTTATATTAGGAAGATAAAAATGTTAAACGAATTAAATGATTTAGCTCAAAAGAAGTCAAAAGCAGAGAAAGTGGTACAGAAGTACAAGAAGAAGAAGGAAGAAGAAAAAATAAGAAATAGTGTTCAGTCTGATAAACTCGAGGAATTCTTTGAACCAGTAACGAAAGCAGTAGCTGCAATACCCACGACAACACCTACGGTATTTGGTCAACTAATTCCTGTGGATCAACCTGTCCCTAATATTATGGATACTCCGGTACCGGATGAACCACCTGCAATACAAGAACTGCCGCAGACACTGGATGAACCACCTGCAATACAAGTACCGGATGAACCACCTGCAATACAAGAACCATCAGGATATTCGAAACAAGATGCGAAGATAACTGAAATAGAACCAGGTGGTGTAAATATCAGTCAGTTTGATGCCGAGCAACTAGAAAACACCGACCTGAGTAAAGAAGACAAGATAAAGAGGGCAAAGGGTATGAACAGTACACTGGGAAAATTGAAAGCCAAAGCGGAATTTCCAGAAGAAGCCAATTTTCTTATGAAGAAAAACACAGATTATTACAAGAAATTGCAGGGAAAAAAATAGAAAAGGCTTAGAGTCTAAAGGGTCATATAAATTAGACGCTAACGGCTTCTTTTTCTGATTTACTGTTGGACTTAGAACAGCTTCTCGAATATAATAAGTTGTACGGACTAGACAATAAAGGACAACAGGTAATTGATACACCAGTTGATGATGACTTCATCGACTTAGTAACAAAGTGGTACAATCCCAAAAAAGCGTATTCTGATTCTGCAAAGCGTACGTTCAAAAAACTAGTTACGCTGTCGCAACATCCTTTAGTAAAGTCGAGTGGCAAATATAAAAACATTTTGTGTTATGACCCAACAAAGCTAGTAGATCGGTTAGAGCTTCTTATTGCTGGTATCGAGGCTGGTAACAACAACGACGAGATAATAAACGAGGGTATAAGCATTCTAGACACCCTTCTGTCAAATAAGGATATAACGGAAGAACAGCATGAAGGAATTTATAGAAAATATTTCGAGTATTAAAAAATGGAACAAATGATAACACTTTCTAGTTATGCCGGTAAAAGAACCCCTTCTAATTTTGTGACCCAGTTCGAACAACCCATGGTACTAGATAAAAACAAACAGTATGTATTTGGTTTGTCTCAGATAAAAAGTATGACTTACAGTTGGTATAATATTTCTGAGTTCTATGATAACAAGAAAATAAATATAGTCTTGATTCTGCCGAAGGCACTGGGAAAACATTCAAGGAATTAACATTTGCTAACGGTAACTACAGCTACGGGGACTTGTCCAAGTATATAGCAGAATTTCTATCGGTAAACGACGGAGTTGAAGACAGTCCAATTAGGCTGGACTTTGATCTAACGAGCTTTAAGGTGCTTATTACACTAAAGGAAGGTGCGATGCTAGACTTAAGAGAAGGTAACTTTGCTGATTTAATCGGGTTCGACAAGAAAATAGTAAAGGAGACGGAATACGGTAGTAGGTTACCTAATATCACTAACAGTATAGATACATGTAGTATTTATGTTCATTGTGATTTATTCACTGATTCAGTCGTAAACGGTAAGTCGGGTGACGTAATTTATGTCTTTAGTACTGGAAATCTAACTCGTGGTTATCCGTTCGAGAGAACACCATATCATATAGGACATTCGAGAGTAAACAAGACAAGGATTGACTCGATTCATGTATGGTTGACAGACGTAAACGGCAGAAATATAAATCTAAACGTTGTTGACACAAGTTTTACTTTTATTCTGAGAGAAATATAAACGGTAAGAAAAAAAAATGAGAAAAGTATATAGTAAGGAGTTAGGAACATACATTTTTGTTGACCCGGTAACGAGGGAACAAATAGGTGGTGGTCTATTCGACAGAAATTTGGCACCGCTGCAAAGCAACTGGCAAAAGAGACGATAAAGAAATCTGCTGTTGCAGCATTAGACACTGGGAGTAAAAAACTTGGTGAAAAGGTGGGAGAGTATGTAGCAGATAAAATAATGCCTACGGCAGCACCAGGCGTAAAACCAGGCGTAACACCGACCGCAGCAAAACCAGGTGCATTGATTAAAGAAAAAAAAGTACAACAACGACAGCGCCGCATCAAAAATTGGTCAACTGTTAGGTAAGGGTATAAAAGCAAGAATTAATCGGTTATTGTAGATAAAAATCATACTATAAAAATGGGAAGAAGAAAACTATATGAGACAGATGTTGAAAAAAAACAAGCCCACAATGAAAATCAAAAGAAGTATTATGCTACACACAAATTTTATTGTGAGGTGTGTGACAAACACCTTTGTGTTTCAGCCAAAAAATATCATATTAACTCTGCGGCTCATCGTAAGAGAATCACAGAATAAAAAGTTATATTATAGGATAAAAAATCATTCAAAAAAGATATTAGTCATTCAAATATGAATTACAACGAAAAAACGGAATTAGAACGTATACTATTAGTTACCCTCAAGAAGAATTAACCAGCGATGAGGTAGAGGTGATATCAAAGTTAATAAAAGAAAGACTGGATCACGCTGTTTCAGACGGGTTTACTGATAGCGCTGATGTACTAGTAAAATTTATCTATGCTGGTAGCACACCAAGTTACAAATATAATACAACAAAGAGTATGAAATCGTTTCTTATAAGGAGTTTACTGATTTTCTATCGCTTTATCAACAATACGTAGATTTGTCACTACCTCCGAGTGAGGATTATGTACACGAAATCATAGGAATTAAAATAAATGTAGTTCCTCCACCCGGTGGTGGTTGCTGGAACCGTGAATACTTGGAAAAGATAACAGATGGGGTTCAAAGGAAACGCCCATTATCAACCAATAATAACTGTTTCTTTAGGTGCTTAAAGCCACTCAAACCAGATTTTAATCCAACAATCACTATCAGTGATGAGATACGAAGATGTTATGGTTTAGCTCCTAAAACACCCGTGCCGTTACCGGTAGCATGGGACATAATAAAAAGATACCAGATACCTGTTGGTTTATTCTGTGAAGAGACAAAACAGCATTATGATAAAGAACATTTAACCACTATAGAATTAGCTAAGGGACATTACAATGGAATAAAAAAGATAACAGATTACAGCCTTATTATCGGACAAGAAAAGAAAAAGTGTTCGTCTTGTGGCGATACGTATTTTGGTGATAATCATAATTGCTTGATTGTTTGTTCTCGTTGTAGTAAGCGATAGAAGAAAAGTCATAAGTGCAACGATAACGTATCTGCTTATTATCAGGCAAAAATAAAGAAAAATGGTAGATATTTGATCCGAAAAACAAGAAAGAGTAAAGAGTTAAACCCCAACATAATTCACTATGATATAGAGACTTACACAAAAATTGTTGACGGTTATAAGGTTCATACACCATATATCCTAGGATTTGTCGAGAAAGACGGAGGTTTTTGTTACTACGTTGGTGATGATTGCATCGATAATTTTGTACGATATTTGTTGAGCAAAACTGCCGCAGGCACCGCCGTAGCGCCTAAGGCGGAAAACAAGGATTTTATTGTCAACGCTTATAACGGGAGTAACTTTGATCATTACTTCTTTGCTAAGAGCATGAATAAACTAGAGTTAGCTCCGGAAAAAATAATCATAAACAACGGAAGTATAATCGGGTTACAAAAAGATAGAATACGATGTTTTGATTTGATGAAACACATAGGCGGTTCTTTGAAATAAGCATTAACAGATTTTAATTGCGACGTACGAAAGGGAGAATTTGATCATACTAAAGCTTGTAGGTGGGAAGACGTGTCTGATCAACTAAGAAATGAGTGTCTTATTTATTTACAGTCTGATGTACTTGGACTACAAGAGTTGTTCAACAAATTAAACAACCAATGTTATAAGGACTTTGGCAGGGACATAACAAACTTTATCTCGACTAGTTCTCTAGGATTCGACATCTGGAAAGATCACATACCTAAAGGAGTTCTTGTTGACTTATCTGATTCAACAGAGGTAGAAAAAAATATAAGAAAAAGTATTTATGGCGAAAGATGCTACAAGAGCAAGACTGAGTTTGTCTCTAATCAATGGCCAGCCTCAGAGTATGATGAAGTAACTGATTTCTTGTTAAATGTAGATGTTGTATCTCTTTATCCTACTAGTATATTACATGAATTTCCGGTGGGACGAAGAAAACACACGACAGAAGGCATAAAGGGTGTAATGGATATCTACAAAGTCAAGTACGTAACAAACAAGAAACTGCTTCACCCTGTAGTAGCAAGAAAAGATGAAAAAGGAGCAACTAAATGGGACTTACAAGACTCAGAGGGATGGTATACTTCAGTGGATATAGAACAAATGATTAAATATGACTACAAGATAGAAATCCTAGAGGGATATTACTGGGAAGAAACTAGTAAGGTGTTTCATGATTATATACAAAAATTCTTCAAGCTCAAGAAAACAAGTCAAAAAGGACGCATTCAATACACCCTGGCGAAGTTACTAATGAATGGTCTCTATGGTAAAATGATCCAAAGACCAATATTTAATCACACCCAGACAATAAAGGATAATAATGAATATTGGTCCTTTCATCATAAATATATAATCACGGGCCTGGAACTAGTTTCATCCACTTGGTATGTGTCAGGTTACTTAAGATCCGAGATTGACTCGGTTGATAAGATCAGTAAGCCTTTACATTTTGATGCTTTTGTTCTGCCTTATAGCCACAAGATTATGTATGATCATATGATGAGGTTAAATCCGGAAAATAAAGTAGAGTTAGACTTTTATTATACTGACACTGATAGTCTTCATGTGCCCGGTGAGCAAGCAAAATTAATACCTAATTATAATGGTAATAATTTAGGTGATTTAGCTAATGACTATAAGAAAAACGCCAAGATAATTAAGGCGGTTTATATTGCGCCTAAGTTATATATGACTATAACGATAGATACAGACAATGTAATTAGTGTTAAGACAAAGGGAAAAGGACTAAATAAAACTAAGTTAACACAAGAGGATTTTAACAAGATGTTGAAGGGAGAAGAAGTAAAGAACACAAGAAAATTTGGCATGAAGAAAGTACATCTAAATAGGACATCTAAAGAACAAAGTATTGAAGATTTCAGTATTCTTCACCTCACAAACTTTGAGAGATGTGCAAATAAAACGAATACAAGGGAAGAATTTTCTTGGATAAGAATAAATCTGTTCCTATAGGAAGCTGCCGTCTACCACAGTCCACATAAATACATGACGTTAAAGGTTTATGGACTTTGTCTAGCAGGCGGTAGACAGTCCACATAAATCCATGACGTATATACAATTTGTATACGTTAAAGGTTTATGTGCTTTGTCTAGCAGGCGGTAGACAGTCCACATAAATTCATGACGTATGAGGTTTATGTGCTTTGTCTAGAAGGCGGTAGACAGTCCACATAAATTCATGACGTATATACAATGTCTTATAAATCCATAATGTATACGGTAACTTTGTCATACAACAATTAACAAAGCAGAAAAATAATAAATCCCTAAAAGAACACGCACAAATTCCTCTACAAGTTAACTCCGAGAAAAGTTTAATCCAGCACGGCTTTATATCCTAATTTATAATATCACTGTTCGTATTGTAACTAACTATGATGAATGTTGTACTATGAATGGAAAATTACTCGATAACTTGGCAACAGCTTGACGTCGTATTGATTTTATCTCATTGTGAAAATTCTCACTGAGATGTATCGATTACCTATTAGGGGTACAAAAAGGAGATTAAATAGATTTTAACAAGTTAAGATTGTATTTCCCGATCAAAACAATGAAATATTTTCTTATCTGGTAAGTTAAGAAACAGAAAAGAATATTTATTTTTAGTAGTTTCAATTAGCGTATTTTTTGAGACCTGAAGTTCTTAAGATATAAGTTCTCTCTCCTTTTTACTCGGAAAATTATACACTACGTAGAAATTACAATTCAGACGACAGTCTTTAGGTATCCGAAAATAGGACTGACTCAAATAAATTACGCTCATTTTCTTGTGCCTTCCGCCCATAAAGTATTTCACAATAGAAGATTGATCTTGTTGTGAACAAATATAGTCGTGAAAAATTACGATTTTTTGTTCGTCCTCGCGGTCAATGTCTTCAACTTTATCATTAGATAGTTGTAATAAATCTTCCAGAGACACACCTAGTTTTCCGCTATTTCCTCGAATCTTCGAATTAGTTCCTTGTAGTAATGCTGCTCCAAATTGTTTGCATAAAGAATAATTCAATACAATAAGGGTTTAAATAAAAGGTGCATTAGCATATTTGTTTTACCAACCCCACTTGACTCCACGATGAGTAAACGGAAAAAATCACTCGGCATATTTTTTGCCCCTTGTATTGTTCTAAAATTGTTCGTATAAGACTTTTCTGAAAAATATACGGGAATCGTTGTCATTTTTTATAACCCGAATATTTATTAGATAAAAAAACCATGAGTGTATTTCAGGAGAAGGGTGCATAACCGTTGTGGTAAGTAATAATGTTTGACTTTTATAATAAAAATCAGGTAAAAAAATGCTTGCATATGATTTGACTAATCTAAGAAAAAGTAAAACAAAGGTGTATGGTTTTTACGAAATACTTGATATTCAAGCGGAAATCGTATATTTATATTATCCTTTTAGCAATATATTCGTTATAGAGAGAGGAACTGGTCACGACCTGTCAGACTTACTAGAAACATATAGGAATCAAAAGTATAGAACCAGAGATACACGTCAGTGTTATGTATAACCCGTGTTATGTACCAAGTCCTAATTTACTTTAACCTATAAGATTTTTGTTTTTCTTATGCCGAAAGCAACGTAAAAAAATGTGAGTAAAACCTACTTTATACTTGACTGTTTTAACAAAACGTGTCAGTACGTTTCTTGTTGTATTCTACTTTTTTACTTTTAAAGTGGTAGTTTTGACCGTTGTAGAAACAAAAATAGAAAACATGATTTTTGTCTCGCCCGCGACGAAAGGCGCGGAAAGCGAGACATATGCGTACAAAGTATGACGGCGACGGCGGCGTAAACTTTCATGTTAAGTTTTTGTGATTAGGTCATTTTCTCAGTAACTATAAATGGTAGGTCAATGATATTTGGTATATAGGTTGGTCTTGAGTAGTACATGACAGTCTGCTATATGGTTTTTGTCTCTGACCTCAATTTCACGGTCCAATGAACATGTTAAGTTTTTGTGCTTAGTTTAATTTCTCAGTAACTATAAGTGGTAGGTCAATGATATTTGGTATATAGGTTGGTCTTAGGTAGTACATGACAGTCTGTTATATGGCTTTTGTCCTTGACCTCAATTTCATGGTCTAGTGAGCATGTTAAGTTTTTGTGATTAGGTCATTTTCTCAGTTACTATAAGTGGTAGGTCAATGATATTTGGTATATAGGTTGGTCTTGAGTAGTACATGACAGTCTGCTATATGTTTTTTGTCTGTGACCTCAATTTCACGGTCCAATGAACTTGTTAAGTTTTTGTGCTTAGTTTAGTTTCTCAGTAACTATAAGTGGTAGGTCAATGATATTTGGTATATATGTTGGTCCTGAGTAGTACATGACAGTCTGCTATATGTTTTTTGTCTGTGACCTCAATTTCACGGTCCAAAGAACTTTTTAAGTTTTTGTGCTTAGTTTAGTTTCTCAGTAACTATAAGTGGTAGGTCAATGATATTTAGTATGTAGGTTGGTCTTAGATAGTACATGACAGTCTTTCATATGGCTTTTGTCCTTGACCTCAATTTAACAGTCTAGTGAGCATGTTAAGTTTTAGTGATTAGGTCATTTTCTCAGTAACTAAGACTGACCCCCGAAGATTAAGACTGACCCGCCAAGATTAAGACTGACCCACCCATATTAACATACTTATCCCCTTAGGATGGATAAAATCTGGAGTGTCAAATTATTAATTTTGGTGGGTCACTCTTAATTTCAGAGGGTCAATTATTAATCTTGGCGGGTCAGTCTTAATCTTCCGGGGTCAGTATTATTCTCCTACTCAAATTATTAAAAATTAATAATATGAGTAGGAGATTAATAATTTGACATCTCTAGTGTTTGGTTTATAGTATCTATCAGTGGTCACTGATATTTTTTTTGGTGATTCATGACAGTCTGCTCTATTGCCTTTGTCACTTACCCTAATTTCACAGTCTAGCGAATATGTTTTATTTTCTGATTTAGTCAGTTTGAGAATTCACATCAATTTTGCGACCATGAAGGGACGGGCGAGACATCAATTTTGGTCCACACTTGTTTTATATGCTCCTGGATAGTAGTTGATATCCCATAAAATCGTAGCTTTTCGAAAACATGTTTTCGAAAAGCTACTTTTTTTTGGGATATCAACTACTAAAGTTGTCGAAGTGGCCATCTACAGAAACTAAATTTACAGTAAGTTCAGTATTTCAATGATTTATAATTCAGCTTGTTAATATCAGAAATAATGACAATGATCGAATATTAAGAGTCAGAGAGGATTTACACCCTCCACCTCAGTTAAATAATCCTTGTTTGATTAATATTCATTATTGCTCCTGTTACGAAATTCGAACGTTATTCGAGATAGGAGGGTAACAGGTGGAAAAACTGGTATCAGACTGCATTCTTGGAGGCCATGTTCGTGTTAGAGAGAAACAAAATGTAACGTGCCAGCTGACATTGCTCAATTTTATTTGCGTTTTTCGTCTTACAAGGAAATACATTTGTAGTTAGGATATTGAGCTCACCGCGCACTTCATTTGTGTTTCGCAGGCAACCATCTAATATTAAGTTCTTCATTTCTTTCATTCCTATTTTTGAGTTTTCTCAACCTCTTTTCTGTAAATAAACTGAATGCTTTGGTCGAATTGAAAAGATTGTAAGGTACTTTACTTCAATTTCACCTCAACTTTCTATGACTTTGTAAGTAAAACGAAATTATTTTGCAAAAATAACAAATAAATATAATTAAATTTTCAAGCTTTTGTAGAGAAAAAAAATTTTTTCTGTTAAGCTGGTCAAAGAAAAAATCAGCATTGACAAAAATTAATAAATAATAATAATAACATCATGGAGATTACAGGAGTTTCTAAAAATAAATAACCAAACTTTGTAAAATAATTGTTGCATTTGAAGTGTTAATAATTAAAATGTTAATGAAATAGTTGAAAGGAAAATAAAAAGAAAATACGTTGGTGCGTTATACTTCGACTAAATACTCGAATTAGAAATGCAGGTCATTTTAGAACAGGAATAGTAAGCCTTCTCATGAGTTTCTTGATTAGCTGATTAATATGGAGTTTATTGGTGATTTTTTTGATTACCATGTGATTATTTGAACCCTTTCTGATTACTTGATTACCATATGGTGTGAAAATTTACTTTGATTTTCCCTTTTCAGTACTTTTCATAATGAGGTAATGACACGGGTTCCACAGCTTTCAGAGAGCCCGGAGACCTATTTTTGCGCCCGGAGCCCTATTTTGGAGCCCGGAGTCCTAGTCTTGGAAAACGGCGCCCCACTTTCAAAAAAGGTTTGGAGTCTGGAGCCCGTGTTATTCTTCAATAATAAAATGAATTACTGATTACAAGTGCAAAAAGATTATGATTACCTGATTACCCACAGAAATTTGGTGCCGCTTTTCGTCGTTAAAATCTCATCGTTAAAAGTCGGATTCAGTTTTCGGAAAAGTGATCCCAAAGGGGTTGCAGGAAAAAGGGGGTTTCAGTCGATTTTTTGTCAGTTTATATCAATTTGCCTTAATTTTTGCACGTAATTAAAAAAAAATCAGTAAAAGGGGGTTATGACCACCTAAAATTGCTCCCTCTGAATCCTACTGTTTTGTTTTATTCATGTTTTAATCTATTTGTGTGTGTTTGTGTGCCGGGGGTATCGCTTCAATTTGTTGTGTCTTGAACTGTAGCCATCATTGAATACACAACTTTAGCTATGCCTGTTCAACTCACAAGTAGTAATAATATTTTGATACTACCTAAACAACTGTCCATTGTGTATCTAATTTAAATTATCGATTTGCGGCAAGTTTGAAATGGAAACAATATATATATATATATATATATATATATATATATAGTAAGTTTTTTGGTCTGAAAAGTCGACATAATGTGAAGATATAAAGATGTTTTTGATTTACCACAAATCGCTCAGACTCAAATATAAGGTATCAATATTTAATTTTGCGTGACCTACTTGCATTTGGTTAACTTTTATTTCATCATATATTGTAATTTATAAATAATGACCTCCGTAATGAAATGAAGTCGAGAAAACTGTCTATGCGATGAACATATTTTCAATTTAACATTGGTACGATAAAGGAAAGACATATTTATATCCCATTAAATTGACCACAACGGAAATAGACGTGAAAACTGGTAACGTGTTTCCGATTGTACATCTCCGGGTATATCCTGAAAGAATTTCTCAAAACTGCAAACTTTGAACAAAATGGGAGCAAGAAAATTTGAGATTATCGCATAAAAATATATCATGTTAAAATTCAATTTTCGATTATTATCATTGTAACAGCACCGAAGAAATATGTAGTTCGGAACTTTTTTTACTTATTTTTTTTTTTAAAGTTTTTGACCACACCGTTGTTGTGACATTTTACAATGCTCAATACTTCAATAAATCTAGTTTCAACAAATCCATCAACGGAATCCAGTTCAATTTTAACAAAACAAATACCATAAGAAAGAAAAGACTTTGAACCAATGGGGGTAATAATAAAATAAGCGAACAGAATTATCAAGAGCCAAAACCCATAAGACAAATCAGGAGGAAACCACTGGTCAATTGTCTACCGAAATGATTCTGACTTGGTACAGCATTTCAAAAGAAATGGAGGATAAACAGCCAAACCTCCTCTTCTATTGTGGTTGTGTCCGGTAGCAAGTCAGCAGCAATTTTTATTGAAATGTCGTAGACAGTTTAAAGAAATTATCATCCCAGTATTAAGTAAAAAAGAATCTTGAGTCAGAGTTTGGACCGAAACTTCAAAATTTGCCACAATGGACTGGTATTTCTTGAAAAAACTTTTTAATGATCATATGAGACGGAAATTTTTGAAGCCTCGATAAATTAGGAGATAACTGTATCTAATGAGAAATTCTCTATAATTTGTGCTAGCTCTTGCGTAATGAATCAACTGTGAAACATACACTCCGTTAGCAGGAGAAGCTGGAATATTTCTGTGCATGTTAAGGAAATTGATAATTTTGAAATTAAAATCGTCCCTTTTGTCGTAAATTTTAGTCTGAGATGGCCATTTTTGTCAAATTCGAGATGCAAGTCTTAAAAAATGCAGATCTAGTGGTTTCTGTCGCTTCCTTTATCTCTAGTTCTGGAGAATATATCAATGGGATGCATTAAGCAAAAGATGCGTTATTAATGAAAATAAATTCATCAATGTATCTATAAGTGAGATTGAAAGATTAAATATCTTTTATTTTATGATCTTTTAAGAGTGCCTGAAGAAATTCAGTCTCGTAAGAGTATAAAAACAAGTCTGCGAATAGAGGAGCAAAATTAGTGCCCATTGGTATACCAACTTGCTGTTGATAAAAAGCACCTCCAAATGAGACAAATATATTGTCAATCAGAAAATCAAGCATAATATTCACCTGTTTTTCATCGTAGCATACTTTTGCTTTTAAAATGGTTTTTGGTAGATTTATAACCTAATGCAACAATTCTTTTTTAATCGGCAAAAGCATAATTAAGGTATTAAAAGTAAGATTTTTAGTATGTACTTTAATTAAACTAACAATTAAAAAATTACCCCGTCCTTTGAAAATTTTACTTCATGATATCCTTTTAGAGAAGTTTTATATGTTGCGATATAGAATTTTTTTTTCAAATTTTACAATAAATAAAGTATGAAAAGTAAAATTTTTAGTCAGCAATGTAAACTCAATCTTTGGAAATGACACCCCTTTACTTTAGGATATCCTTTCGAAGAAGTTGTATATGTTGTGATCTACAAATTTCATACATTCTAAAAGGGTATTAAAAGTAATATAGCAAGCCGTAAATAACCCCAAAAAGTAAAAATGTGAATAAGTCAATGGAGACAAACCACATAGAACATTTTAGACTAGCTACAGTCTCATAAATTACAAACATATTACCCATCTCCACAAATATTCAACACAATTTATTTCATTTTATTCAGCTTGAAAAGCTTAAACATTGTATAAAGGTCAAATGACATATTAATTTCAAATACCAAAATACACAGAGACTCCTTGATATCACAAATAAGAACATGCACATGGTTTATGGGCAGCTAAATATGAAATATTCATGCAAAATTTGAATTTTCAGGGTTTAGTTTTTTAAGGTTTTATCATTTCACAATAGAAAAACAAAAATATATCTCTGCTAAAGTAAAAATAATGATTTTTTTTCTGTAATTTTCAGTTGATATTTAATACAGTCTTCTAATGAATCTACATGGTTTAATAAAAAGGCAATTAACGGTAAAAACTGAATGACACATCGCACTGGTTTTAGTATTTAAGTGTAATAAGTAAATTTTTATTTAGTTTATACTAGTAATATGATACCCGAAATGGCATTTTGCCTACAATTTTTATTGGGGTGGGGGGTAGAAATTACCGTATTTAAATATCACTGATGCTTCTTGTGCATTTAAACAGTGTGTACAATTGGCCAAAGTGCAGCTAAGGACAGGACAACTTAGCTGCAATTTTGAAGATATACGCTTTATAGTTTTTAAATTCAACAATTCAACTTTGAATTTTGTGAAATTCTGAAATGCTGAAAATTCTCATTTTTCACGACAATCGGACAAATAATCATTTTTTTATGTTACCGAAGGATATGGAGTAAATGAACATGAGACCATAACACATATATTGAACTCCAACTGCGATAATTTAATGAGCTGTATGGCCATTTCGGAAATTTATTACTCATCAGCAGCACTAGAACCCAAACAAAGGAAATCCATAATTTCAAAAAATGTTTCAAATGCATAAAAACCAAACGAAGTCCGAATAATAAGTAATATCAAATATAGCCATTTTTCCCATATTTTGGCGATAAAATTGCATTTGATGATACATCGTATGCATCTTTCGAAAAAGAAAAGTAAAACATTAGTACGTTTTGTTCATATTTATGTAAATGCAGGCAAACCTTTGTGATTTTTAAGTTTAATTTTGTTTGGGTAGGCGTAAAATTTTCATTATTTAGAGTACATTTAACATTCCAATTTTTTCTAAACAGTGTTTTTAGATAATTTTTGTATCGGTTAGAACAATAAATCGGCATATTTTCAGACAAATCCTCAAACTTTGCCACATATAACGATTTTACAGTGAATTTTGGACAAATCTGAAATGCTGAAAACCAATTTTTCACCAATTTCGGACAAAATATTGAGTTTAAGCAGACAAGTAGGATTTAAAATACCAAATCTTAATAGAAGTCATGAAACATTGTTATCTTGCAGATTTTATGCGTTCTTTCTATGCGAACATAGACAAAAAATTGACAATTTTATGGAAAATTTGTTGGGTAAGAGTAAGATTTTGTATTTACACTCACATTCAACACTCCTTGTTTTCCCAAACAATGTTTGAGGACAACTTATGTATCAGAAAAATTAATTGACACATCTGCAGATATATCCTCCAGATTTGATATATATATAACAATTTAACAGTGAAATTTTGGACAAATCTGAAATGTTGAACATTCCCATTTTTCATTAATTTCGTAGGAAAATAGCTGTTGGAATACCAAATCATGATATAATTCATGCAAAATTGTCATAAACAACACACATTTTGCGTGTTCTTATTATTTTTATGCGAATTGACAATTTGTGAGAAAATTTGTTGTGGAAGGGATAAGTTTTATGGATGTAGGAATTACTTCAAAATTGCAATAATTTGTACTAGTTGTTGAGAAGATATTATGGAATTTCATTTTAAAACCACTTTTCATGAATTTGAACTATTCATTGATAAAGCGAGAAAAAAAGAAGGACAAAACTGAGTCGAAAACGAAAATATTCAAAGATCTGTTATATTTGTCTATTTAAAAGTGATAGTTTTGTCATTAAAACATATTAACATCATGTAAACAGGTTTTAACTTTTAAAAAGGACATTAGAAGACTAAAAATAATTGCAAGAATTATGAAATGAAAAGTACATTGGTTCTCAAGACCATTGAACTTACCATGTTTTATATATTGAAATATTAAAATTTCTTAAATAAGGTTTGAAAATTAAAATTTGTATCGGCAGTTTAAACTCAATCTTTAAAAATGACCAGAATAATTCCGTTTTATGAAAATTTTACTTTATGATATCCTTTCGAAGGCGAATTATATGTTGTGATATACAAATTTTATAAATTGTAGCATAGATCAGGTATTAAAAGTAAGATTTTTAGTCTCTGATATTAACTAACTCTTTGAATATCGCCGAGTCTTTTGAAAATTTTACTTCATGATATTCTTTCAAAGAAGTTTATATGTTGCGATATACAAATTTTTGCATAAATAAGGTTTGAAAAGTAAGGTTTGAACTCAATCTTTAAAAATGACAAAAAAAAAGAAAAAAAATAAAATTTTTACTTTAGAACATCCTTTCAAGGGAGTTTTATATGTTGCGAATATAAAGAAAGGTATACAAAAGCAAAATTTTTATACGCCCTCTTTGACGGGACGTATTATGGTATACCAATGTCTGTCCGTCTGTCCGTCTGTCAATCCGTCCACACGTCGTACTCTAACTAGAGAACGCTTAGACCATTTTCTTGAAACTTTGCAGGATTGTTGGGTATGATGGAAGAAAGCTCCCTAATGTTTTCTTTTGTCGTTGGATTTTTCGTTCCAGAGTTATTGGACTTTGATTATTTAAAAGCTTGAAATTGCAATTTTCGTCCAACCAGAGAACGCTTCTACCATTTTTTTCGAAACTTTGCAGGATTGTTGGATATGACAGAAAAAGCTCCCTATCGTTTTATTTTGTCGTTGGTTTTTTCGTCCCAGAGTTATGGGACTTTGATTATTTCAAAAAACCTTGAAATTGCAATTTTCGTCGACATGTCGTACTCTAACTAGAGAACGCTTTAATCAGTTTTCTTGCAACGTTGCAGGATTGTTGGGTATGACAAGAGGAAGCTTCCAATCATTTTATTTTGTCGATGGATTTTTCTTTACAGAGTTATAGGACTATGATTATTTAAAAAAAACAACCTGAAATACCATTTCCATCTACACATCGTATTCTAGCTAGAGAATGCTTTGTTCATTTTTCTTGAAACTTTGCAAGATTGTTGGATATGACGGAGATGGAGGTTTTAATTTCAAGAATCATTTAATCAGTTTCTTTTAAAGTAAGGACGGGTGTATCACGCGCCATTGGCGCAGCTGTTCATTAGTTTATGGTTTGAAAAACATTTTTGAAAATAACCATTCTTTTAAAATTTATTTCATGATATCCCATGATATCCTTTCGAAGAAGTTTTATATGTTGCGATAAATTTTTGCATAAATAAGGTTTGAAAAGTAAAATTTGTAGTCAGCGGTTTGAACTCGATCTTTAAAAATGACAAATAAAGATTAAAATTTTTACTTTAGAATATCCTTTCAAGGGAGTTTTATATCTTCTGAATATAAAGAAAGGCATAAAGAAGCAAGATTTTTAGTTCATTAATTATTTATTATTTTTTTTCGAAAATAACCATTCTTTTAAAATTCATTTCATGATATCCTTTTGAAGATAAAACTTTTTGGAAAGGATATCATAAAAAAATTTTTAAACACTGAAAACCCTTGTTTTTATGCGATATACTAGATATACCGCATTTTCGTGACTATCGTGAGCCATAAATGGGAACAGACCAAGTAAGCTGGAATAACTCGTGATTTATCCTTTTTGATTCATAGAACTGCCATCAACTCTTTTATCCTTTGACAACTGTATTTGTTTTTTAGAGTTCCATAAGTTATTAATGATTATAATGCCTCTGCCTGCGTTAAAATCTGAAACCGAAGGATTAACTCCCATCATCGTAGTTTTGTCCTTAGCTATATTTGATAATACTGATTATTCGGATTTCGTTTCGTTTTATGCATTTTAACATTTTTTGAAATTATGGATTTCCTTTGTTTGGGTTCTAGTGCTGCTGATGAGGAATAAATTTCCGAAATGGCCATACAGCTCATTAAAAATATTGCAGTTGGAGTTGACATATGTGTTATGGTCTCATGTCCATTTACTCCATATCCTTTCGTAAAATATACATTGTTCTTCAACTTCAAGTCAAGGTCAGGCCTTCAACAATGAGCTCTTCTCATACTTCGCAGAAAGTTCAAGACAGCCCTAGCACTGGTTTGAACGGAATTCATTGCTAGATGTCGAACAACGCTACATCCATGTAATTTTACAAAAATGGATGCTGGATCGTCAACAAACAAAAAACTGGCAAAGTGTTCTTACAATTGCATATATGTCGTGATTGTATTCTATTGGTCTTTTGTCGGGCAACAGATGACAGAGATTGTAAGAACACTTTGCCATTTAGTTTTATGTTTGTTGACGATCCCCGCATCCATGGGTAAAAAGTCATGGATGTAGCATAGCCTGACATCAAGCAATGAATTCCACTCAAGCCGGTCCTAGGAGCCGTCTTGAACTTACGAGCAGAACTTACTATAAGGTATAAGCGAAGGTCATTGTTGAAGGCCTCATGATGGCTTCCCCAAAACATCCTTACATTCGACTTTGTTATTCTAATGTAAAGTCTTTCAAAAGAGTGTTTTAAAAGAAGGTCGATTCTTTACTGGAAAAAGGGCAATACAATCAGTTCAAGAAACTCAAGGGCAGTTTATTGGGTCGAGGCCACTGACCCTGTAAAACCGAGCTATTTTTAGTTATAGACATATATCTCCCGAATACAGTTTACCTTGTTACCATGCTAGCTCAGAAACTGTATTCGATATCAAAATTCTGAGATTTGGAAACATTCATCCTCAGGGTTATTTTTCATAAAAAAAGGGAAAAAAATGGGGTTGCGACCTCGGTGACTCCGTTTTTGACTCCGAAGTATTTCGATTTCGCAAAGTTATTGTCCGCCATTTACAAAATGGCCACCATTTAAAATTTTGTTATCGCGATATATCGGAAACGATAAAAGAATTATTAAACATTACATTACATTGCATAAATACTCATCTCATTGAGATCTTCATTAAATTCATTGAAACTTTGACACGACTCCATGACTAGTTTTTTTTTGCGAATAACTTTTAACGGTTACAGATAATATAGTAAACATATATATATATATAAAAGTAATCAGTAAGAAAAGAACTCCTATTTTAGTACCAGATTGAAGGTTTATCGGTGACCTTTCACCATGACCTTTGAATTTGTTATGTACTCGGAAACGGTAAAAGATGGGTTATCAAATGTATTTGCAAAAAAAGTTTCAAATGTAAAGGGCTTCATTTGTTACACGGGTTCGAAACTCTACGATGAGTCCCTGCAGAGGCATTGCCCTTGATTGGTTTCGGAAAGCGGTTTTTTACCTATGACTTTTAAACGGTTACAGATAATACAGTAATCATATATGTTTAAGGTAGTCAGTAAGAAAAAACCACAAGAGCACAAGGTCAAAGTTTATCAAGGTCACTGGACAATGTCATAACCAGTTTTTTGTATTTTTATGGTAAGAACTCTTAAACGGTAGAAAAATAGCTCATCAAATGAACTGGAGAAAATGTGAATCCCGTCAAGGTCTACATTTGGTATATGGGGTCAACATAATTGGACCATGGGTTTTGGACCTAGGGCCCAAAAACTGTTTTTCGATCATCGATTTTAGGGTTTTTTGCTTATATTTCAGAAACAATTAAATATTCAAAGAAACTATAAGAAGAAAAAATGTGCATTACAATATGGCCGACAAAATGGCGTCAAGGCTTGCAACAACGCTATTCGTCATAAAAGTCCTTAGCAACCACACCTTAATAGTTTTTTTTATGTTGTAAAGAAGAAATAAATGCATTGTCAACCGGAAGTTACTTTCATGTCCTTAGCAACAAGCTTATTTTTCGAAGAAGTCCTTAAACCGTGAAACAAAAGACTAATAAAGTTAAGAACTTTTTTCAAATCATATTTTTGACCAGAATGGACAGTTGTATGATAAAAGCTGTTGAAAGACATTGCAATTGTTCTCTTTTTTTTAGTATTACGTTCACTTTACAATGTCCACATTCATTTTGTGGAAACACATGAGTTGAATGGTGTAAAGTTCTGTCGCGCTACACTTTGCATAGACATTTATATTGTTTTTTTTTTTATGAAGCTATTTTTTCTTTAATTTTTCATCTGCTCTCAGTTAATTTGCACAACAAACCTTTTTTGTCCAGACGTGCATACTGCATTTCATTTTTCTGCATAGATTTTGTTGGAGAAGTAATGTTTTTTGTCATTATGTATCTTATATTCGTCGTTATTTTATTGGTTACAAATCCAGGGTAGTTATTATATATATCGGCCGGGATGAGACTGCAATGGGCGTGCAGTGATATTTTGAAACATGACAAAAGTTTCTATATATACTCAACAAAAAAAGTTTGGCAACACATTTTCAACCGTTTTAAAGTTTGACAAAAATGCTTAAATACTGATTAATTCTGATCTTGGTTAAAAATAACCAATATTTGCTTTAATTCAACCATAAAAAATTCTTCATTTTGTCAGATTGGTTGTACAAGATATCCATTTCAAGTTATGGTCTAAAAATTAACATGGACCTTTTTCCCGTAGGCGATTTTCATCTTTTGCAAAAAAGTACAAAGATCACTTCATGATCACCGTTACATAACCAGTTCTGGTAATCAAAAACATTTTGTTGGCTTTCATTGCATAAAAATGAAAAATCTGGCGTTTTTTGCATATCCCCCCTTTTTCAATGTTTTTCTTTTTGGGTCAAGTTAGCTTAGAATTAATGCAATATTCAGAATTTATGGACAGACGTAATGCTAATGATTAGTCGAACTCAAATCCAGATCAGAAATGTAAAATTTAATTTAATAATTGAGATGTGGTAACCTGAAAAATAGACCATTTTCATTCACACCAATTGTTGCTAAACTTTTTGTGTTCAGTATATGTTGAAACTTACTTAAATGAGAAGTTCCAAAGGTTTTTAATCTTGTTTTTTAACCTTATCTTGGGCACTGTTTTACCTTAATTCTGAAAGGAATAGGTACTTATATTGTTAACACATTTCCAAAAGAATCGTGTCAAACATTATTTCTAGTATGAATTTAATTTGTGTTAAATATTGTTAATTTTTATTTTTTAATTTTTTTTTTCAGAAATATCAGTTAAATGGTAAGTTATTTTATTTTGCTCTTTGTTTCCTGTTCTTATTGTATTTAGTGATTTGTTTGCCATGCGATAGAAAAACTCATTGGTTATAAAGGTACTTATACAATCACTCATTCCAATTAACATTGCTACAGTTACAATATTGACTGCAAATTCCTGCATTCGCAGGATAGCCTCTTCCTTTATATCAACATTGCAAAATATATATACATGTTAACACACGTTATAATTGGTGATGTAGATATTGTAGACAACCTCAAACTACTAGATATCCTCTCAAAAGGTCTCAAATTCCGTGAACTCAAGCACATCAACTGGAAGTTCAACTTCAAGATTTTGATGTATGCAGTTGAAGACTATGCTAGGAAGTGGGCAAAGAAAGAAAAAGAAGACGATGAGACCATTGTCCGAGTGTATCAGGTCCATAAAGTCATTAATTGTGAATAACATACGGCGCTTGAACACAATGAAATTCAGAAATCCAAGTATATTTGAAGATCCCCTTGTAAGCACTCTGACAAACCTCCATGATAATAATGTCGTTGTCCCTGTGGACAAAGCTTCTAACAACAAACTGTTCGTGTGTAAAAAAAACACTATTTCGACTGCTTTGTGAAGGAGATGGGCATCGACAATTCATCTCGAAACCAGACCTATACCCCTACTACAATATCGAGGGACGAGAGTGTAAAAAATCACACTTCAGTTTTAGCACCCTTGGCATCAGAGCCGATGATGAAAACAATCAATTCCCTTACATCACTGGGTACCAAAACTTCAAAAGAATCCATACAAACAGAGATTCATTGCGGGGTCGTCAAGATGCTCCACTAAACCTCTTTCACAGCTCCTCACTTCTTTGTTGACCACAGTCAAAGATGGCCTCAAAAATTACTGTGACAAAGCTTATTCTACGAGCGGCGTGAATTAAATGTAGATTCTTAATAATTCCAGAAGAACTTTTTGAACAGCTATCCTGAACCAGTCTTACCGATTGCCATAGCATTCAAACTTTTGATTTTTCTACTCTTTATGCAACCCTTTCACACAATAAACTGAAAACAGTATTTGCAGATTTAATACATAAATGTTCCTACACTAAAAATGAAGAACGCAGATACACCTTTCTAGTAGTAGGGAAAGACAAAGCATATTTTGTAAAGAACCACACTGATTCAAATAAGAAGTACGCCAAGATTGTCGATCAAAATGTTAGAATTTTTGATCGACAATATTTTTGTCGAATTCGGAGGTCGCGTTTTCCAACAGACAGTAAGGATTCCTATGGGAACCAAATGTGCGCCAAACTTAGCTGACCTTTTCCTTTACTCGTATGAGGCCAAGTTTTTAACAGGGCTTACACAAAGAAAATTAATACATTTAGCCCAGTCCATTAATTAAAGCTTCCGTTACATAGACGATGTACTTGCCCTTGATAATCCCAAATTTAATGAATATTTACATCAGATCTATCCCAATGAGCTTGAAAATAAAGAAACAACTGACACACCTACGTCGGCTTCGTACATAGATCTTTTGTTGCATATTGACGAAGCTGGACGTTTGAAATCTAAGCTTTATGACAAACGTGATGATTTTAGCTTCCCAACTGTGAACTTTTCCTTTCTTAGCAGCAATATACCTACCTCTCAAGCCTATGGAGTATACATTTCACACTTGATTCATTACTGTCGAGCATGTAGTTTGTATTGTGATTTTTTGAACATAGCAAAAACACTGTCCCAAAAGCTGCTTAATCAGGGATTTGTTCAGCCTATGTTAATTTCATCCCTGAAGAAATTCTATGGCCGTCATCATAACATCATTGAAAGATATGACGTGTAAGTGTCCCACATAAAAGCGAATATTTTCAGCTAGATTCATGTCTCATGGGTGTTCACGCTGAGAGTGCTTTGGTTTTGTATGTTGTTTTATTTTT
Source organism: Modiolus philippinarum (assembly GCA_002080025.1). NCBI lineage: Eukaryota > Metazoa > Mollusca > Bivalvia > Mytilida > Modiolidae > Modiolus > Modiolus philippinarum. The sequence goes on along the minus strand of MJUU01038423.1, from coordinate 24,790 downwards.
ATTTCTGTGCTTTGTAGCCTTCATTGTTTCCTGTGTTCTTGTTTTGGCAATGTCTTTGGACTTCGAGTTTTGTAAATACTACTCTTTTGTTCCTTCGGTATTCTTTATTCGTTGTTAAAGACCCTTTATTATAAACGTTGTAATTTTATCTTAAAAACACAGGTAGAAAACGCAAAGTTGCAAAACTTTGACCTTCGGATTGTTGTAAACAATCTTTGACTTTACAAAAGATTTTTGATGTTTAAACAGAATACACTTTGTTGTCTTGATCAGTAAGTTGAAACAATTTGTTTTTAAATTATAATTTTATTTATTCAGATTTTTCATAATTACATATACTATTAAGATAATTATGATATTGATGCTCTTTGATATTTGATTGTTTACAACTATCTCATACTATTAATATGTGTCTTTATGTTCATGTGCTATACTTAAATAATGTGCTTTTGCCAATAAAGCATTATAAAAAAATGATTGAAACAATTTTTATAATCTTGAAAATTAATAATACTTCGTTACAAAAAGCAAAATAAATGTCTACCGTTAAAGACTGAGGCTTGAGGCGACAGTGAACTTCGATAATATTCTTAAGAAAAACTTGATTCAATTCCAGATCATGAAATCCAATTTATTAGTTCCCTACTGGCTTCGCCAGTCCGTCAGTCTGTCTGTCAGTCCGTCACACTCAGTTTTCCGGACCTTTTCTCATACTATAAGAGATATTTATCTAATATTTGGTATGTAAATCTACCACTATGAATTACAGATTCAGTTTGAGTTTGGTTCCGGTTTATTGATTTTGGGTGGAGTTATGGGCCTTTGACTTAAATAATTTTGGTAGAGTATTGGTTGTCCGGACTTTTTTCTAAACCGGTCCATATATTAAGCTAATATTTGCTATGTGAGTCTACCATTATGAGTTACAGATCAAGTTTGAGTTAGGTTCCGGTCCATTGATTTTGGGCTGAGTTAAGGGCCTTTGACTTAAATAATTTCGGTAAAATATAGGTTTTCCGTGTTTTTTTTTCAAAACCGTTCCATAGATTAAGCTAATATTTGCTATGTGAGGCTAACACTATGAGTTTCAGATCAAGTTTGAGTTTGGTTCTGGTTTTATTGAAATTTGACGGAGTTATTGGCCTTTGACTTAGAAAATTTGGGCAAAAATAGGTTTTCCTTGTTTTTTTTCTGTACCGTTCCATACTTAGTATATTAAGCTAACATTTGCTATGTGGGTCTACCACTATGAGTTACAGATAAAGTTTAAGTTTGTTTCCTGTCCATTGATATTTATACCCCCCGCAAACAAAGTTTGGGGGGTATATAGGAATCACCCTGTCCGTCCGTCCGTCTGTCCGTCTGTCTGTCCGTCCGTCTGTCTGTCCGTCCGTCCATGTACCTTGTCAGCGCATGTTCTGTTACACAGTTGTAGTACACCATCTGAAGATGTGCATGGAGTAATATGGTTGCTGCCCGTAATATCTAAGGGGGATAATTCGTATTTGAATATTTTCTGGAAAAAGGGGGAGGCAAACATTGTCAGCGCATGTTCTCCTAAACGGCTACTTGGATTTTGATGAAATGTTACACGTTTGTAGTACACCATCTGAAGATGTGCATGAAGTAATATGGTTGCTGCCTGAAATTTCTAAGGGGAGATCATTTGTCTTTGAATATTTTCTGGAAAAAGGGGGGAGGCGAACCTTGTCAGCGCATGTTCTCCTAAATGGCTACTTGGATTTTGATGAAATGTTAAACAGTTGTAGTATACCACCTGAAGATGTGCATGAATTAATATGGTTGCTGTCTGAAATTTTTAAGGGGAGATAATTTGTCTTTGAATATTTTCTGGAAAAAGGGGGAGGGGGTGATCCTTGTCAGAAGATGTTCTCCTAAACCACTGCTTGGATTTTGATGACCACCTGAAGATGTGCATGAAGTAGTATGGTTGCTGTTTGAAATTTTGAATGGGAGATAATTTGTCTTTTAATATTTTCAGGAAAAAAGGGGGAGGTATATCATTTTGTCCATACTTGTATTGTGTCCACATTTGTACTGTGTCCACAACTGTATTGTGTCCACACACACTTACATTTACACTTGCTATATTGATTCAGGGTTCAATTAGCGGGGGGTATACCTGGCTGCCATTCGGCGACAGCTCTAGTTGACGTAGTTATGGGCCTTTGACTTAGAAAATTTTGGTAAAATATAGGTTTTCCGGACTTTTTTTCTAAACCATTCCATACATTTAGCTAATATTTGCTATGTGAGTCTACCACTATGAGTTACAATTCAAGTTCGAGTTTTGTTCCGGTCCACTGATTTTGGGTGGAGTTATGGGCCTTTTACCTAGAAAATTTTGGTAAATATAGGTTTTCCGGACTTTTCTAAACCGTTCCAAATATTTAGATGATATTTTCTATGTTAGTCAACCACTATGAGTTACAGATCAAGTTCGAGTTTGGTTCTGGTCCATCGAATTTTGTCGGAGTTATGGACCTTGGACTTAAAAAATTTTGGTAAAATATAGGTTTTTCGGACTTTTTTTTCTAAACTGTTCCAAAAATTAAGCTGATATTTGCTATGTGAGTCTACTTCCAGGAGTTACAGATTAAGATCAAACTTTCTTCTGGTCCGCCGATTTTGACAGGTTCTTGGCCTTGGACTCGGAAAACTTTTTTCTTTAACTATTTTTGCTGGTATAAAAAAGAATTATTATACCGGTAAGGGACTTCTGTATTGCCTTGCAATGCGATCTTATCTTGTTGAATACAAAAACCTGAAAATGATTTAAAAATTACGAAGTAAGCATTACCCGCGTGAAGTACTTAGCAAAGTAATTATTTAATTAAGACTCCAAAACGAAGTTGATCTTCTTCTTCTTTCTTTCTTTCTTTTTCTTCTCCCGCAAGTTTGTCCGCCTCGTCCTCAGCCATCTTACCACAGATCTTACTGAAACTTTACATAGTGATAAAGGACAAAGGGTGGATGTGCAATCCGCTGTTGTTGCTATTGAAACAACAAAAAAGGCGTTAAATAAGAGTGCTTCAAATTGGATGAAATTGTACAGAAAGATTGTACAAATTGTGTGGATGTTATTTTCAGAAAGATGTTTTAAATTGGCGGCCGTTGCCATGGAAACTGAAAAAAGGCGGGAAAATTTAATAAAATTTAAAAGGAAGCTTGTTTATTGAATGTAAAACTTATTTTTGGGTTAAAATTTTCCAACATTGCAACAGTTGCAATAGAAACGGGAAAAAGTGGGAAATCGAAAGCACTGCAAGTTAGATGATATTTTACGGAAAGGTAGTATAACAAGCATAGAACTTATTTCGAGGCTAGTAAAATCACACAAATGGTGGATGTTGCTAAGGAAATGGAAAACATGTACATAAGGGAAAATTGGAAGTGTTTCAATCTTTATGAAGCAATACAGAAGCCTTGAAAAGGACATAGACAGCTCTTATTTACACTTCGAATTCTGATATGGGAGTTCGTTTGGGAGACGTTTGTGTTTACATCCAAACACAGTTATTACTTGTTCAATACATATATCTGCAAAATTGTCTATTTGGTCCAAGGTTAGGACTTCATTTACAAATTCAATCTGCATTCAATTCTGATATGAAGTAACAGATAATAGTTTTATGTTAAATTATATGTTGATTTTCTTCATCTGATCTAATATTTAAAAGAGCTAGAAATTGAAGATACTGTACACTTCAAAACATGTCTCATTTATTCCCCATCGTCTCGGAAATGAAGAGGTAGACTACACACTAGGCTGTATGACAAACGCAAAAACTTTACTTTTCGAAAAGTCAACTTCCCTATTCTTTAAAGCAAAGTTCCAACAGTGCCATATAGATTTTACATCTCCAAACTCATTTGCTACTCAGGTGCCTGTGCCTTCCTTGAAAGAGTTCCCTTTCCCAAGGATTGGCTACTCAAGCAAGGGTATGTTACCCATAAATTGTATTTATTACTTAAGAAGTTTTATCTTCGACATCACGATCATATGTACCGCTATGACATATCTGTTTCCGAGACGACAACAGATCCTTCTTTAACAGGTAAAGTTTTTTCTTCGACTGGATTTGGCTAGTACTGGAATCAACATGTTTAACACAGTGGGTGTCTGCTTGTGCAACTGTTCTCACCTATGGTTTTAGATTGGGTCCATGTTGTTCATCGTTATGTGTGTCTCCATTTTTATCTTCTGTGTTTCTGTCTCGGATGTAGACAGGAATAAAAGCCCTGTCCTTGTTTAACTGGAGTTCTCTATGTTTCGTATGCGTCTTTGTCACATTTACATTCACTCCATATCCTTTCATTTTTAGCTCACCTGCTATAGCCAGGGTAAGCTTTTGCTATCACTTTTCGTTCGTCGTCCGTCCGTCCGGGGTAAACGTTTCATTCAAAGATCTTCTTCACTGAAACTACTAGGCCAATTGAAACCAAACTTGGTCACAATAGTCCTTAGATGGTCGCCTTCAAAAAAGTTGTTTTTCAGATCCGCGCGATATCCAAGACGGCCGCCAGCGTTGATCATAGTTTTAACATTTGACTCTATGGGAAAATACTTTCAAAGATCTTCTCTCAAACCACTTTGCCAATTAAAACCAAACTTGGCCACAATGGTCCTTAGATGATCCCCTGCAAAAATGTTGTTTTTCAGATCCGCGCGATATCCAAGAAGGCCGCCAGCGGGAATCAAAGTTTTAACATTGGACCCAATGGGAAAATACTTTCAAAGATCTTCTTCTCTCAAACCACTTTGCCAATTAAAACCAAACTTGTCTACAATAGTCCTTAGATGGTCTCCTGCAAAAAAGTTCTTTTTCAGATCTGGGCGATATCCAAGATGGCCGCCAGCGGGGATCATAGTTTTAACATTTGCCCCTTTGGGAAAATACTTTCAAAGATCTTCTCCTCTGAAACTACTTGGCCACAATAGTCCTTAGATAGCCCCCTGGAAAGAAGTTGTTTTTCAGATCCGTGCTATATCCAAGATGGCCGCCAGCGGGGTCATAGTTTAACATTGGACCCTATGGGAAAATACTTTCAAAGATCTTCTCCTCTGAAACTACTCGGCCAATTAAAAGCAAACTTGGCCACAATACTCCTTAGATGGTCCTCTGCAAAAAAGTTGTTTTTCAGATCCGCACGATATCCAAGAAGGCCGCCAGCGGGATCAAAGTTTTAACATTGGACCCTTTGGGAAAATACTTTCAAAGATCTTCTCCTCTGAAACTACTGGGCCAATTGAAACCAAACTTGGCCACAATAGTCCTTAGATGGTCCCCTGCAAAAAAGTTGTTTTTCAGATCCGCGCTATATCCAAGATGGCCTCCAGCGAGATCATAGTTTTAACATTGGACCCTATTGGAAAACACTTTAAAAGATCTTCTCCTCTGAAACTACTGAGCCAATTGAACTCAAACTTGGCACAATAGTCCTTAGATGGTCCCCTGCAAAAAGTTGTTTTCAGATCCGGGCTATATCCAAGATGGCCGCCAGCGGTGATCATAGTTTTAACATTGGATCCTGTGGGAAAACACTTTCAAAGATCATCTCCTCTGAAACTACTGAGCCAATTGAAACCAAACTTGGCCACAATAGTCCTTAGATGGTCCCCTGCAAAAAAGTTGTTTTTCAGATCCGTGCTATATCCAAGATTGCCGCCAGCAGGGATTATAGTTTTAACATTGGACCCTATGGGAAAACACTTTCAAAGATCTTCTCTGAAACTTTTCAGCCAATTGTAACCAAACCTGGGCACAACAGTCTTTAGGTTGCGGCCCTGCAAAAGAGTTGTTTTTCAAGTCTTTGCTTAATGCAAGATGTCTGCCAGCGGGGAACAATTTTAACATTTGACCCATTGGGAAAACATTCTCCTGAAATTACATGGCCAATAGTGAAAACATACTTGGTCACAATGGGCCATAGTTGTTCCCGTTTGAAAAATTTGCCTGGCTTGTCTGCATGGCATTCAAGATGGCCCTAGTGGGGAACATAGTTTAACATTGAGACCTATCGGAAGCCTATCGGAAGGCATTTAAAGATGTTCTCCTCTGAAAATATTTAGTCAATTAGTCAATTGGAACCAAAATTAGACTCAATGGTCCCCTTCAAGAACGGTGACAGTAGAACTACACCCCATCCAAAATAGCTGCCAGTCTGGAATATAGTCTAACTTAAGATGATATTACAATAAATTTGAAAATAATGCCCTTAAAACATTGGGATTATTTTAACTGTATAAATCAGCCGTGGCCCAGGTGAGCGATACAGGCTCTTGAGAGCCTCTTGTTCCTATTATGTGATGTCTTTGTTTTTTTGTGTTTCCGATGTTGATGTTGTCTTTTGATTATTCATTTTTGTTGAACTGACGATTCAGTTCTTAGCTACTTTATTTCAGTTCAATGGGTATGAACAATCCGTATAGAGTCTGTAACATTGTTACCGGCTCCTGGGGGAGCCGGTATAAATAATCAGTCGCCGGAAGTTAGCCTGGGGTGAATACTTTCTGAACTTGTATGAGCTAAAAATTACAATCGCAAATGAAATAAATGGTTTTCTTTTCCTTGATTGGTCTAAAGTTAGAACTAGCTCACCTGGCTATGCCAGGGTGAGCTTTTGCCATCACTTGGCGTCTGTCGTCCGTCCGTCGTCCGTCCGTCGTCCGTCGTCCGTCCGTCGTTAGCTCACTTTCAAAAATCTTCTCCTCTGAAACCACTGGGTGAAATGGAACCAAACTTTAACTGAATCATAACTAGGGTATCTAGTTTCAAATTTGTTATTTTGTATGTCTTAGGTCAAACAACATGGCTGCCGTTACTAAAAATAGAACATAGGGTAAATAACAGTTTTTTGCAAATAACTCAAAAACCGTTACAGATATCAAAAATCTGACTGGAGTAAAAATGATCAGCATGAGAAGATCTACCCATGCCGAAATTTTGAAGAAAATCTGACAACCCGTCTAAGAGTTATTGCCCTTTTTCCGTAAATTTTAAAAATTTTGATGTTTTTTATTTTTTATTGAAAAAACTATAACAGATAGAGGTTAAGTTTAAATTGCAAAAATGTTCAGCATGTTAAGATCTACCCACATGGATATTTTGAAGAAAATCCAAGTACCTATATATGAGTTGTGGTCCTTTATTGGTCAAATTTTTCGTGATTTTTTACTTTATGTCCTATATTTCAAAAACGCTTTGAGATAGAGGTCAAGTTTAAATTGCAAAAATGTTCAGCATGTTAAGGACTATATTTTATTGAACACATTCAAGTTTTCCAACCCCTTCCAAGATGGCCGCCATTGGGGAACTTAGTTCACCATTTGACCTAATGGGAAAATTCATACAAAGAACTTCTTCTTGAGAACCACTGAATGGATTTGAACCAAACTGGGCATGAATGATGCTTATGAGGTGCTGACGAAGTGTTGTTACTTTAGTGCGGATCCATCATCCAACATGGCGGCCAGCGGGATCTTAATTTTAACATTGGACCCTACTGGAAAATGCATACAAAGAACTTTTACTTTAGAACCACTGAATGGATTTGATCCAAACATGGCATGAATGATGTTTATGAGGTGCTGACCAAGTGTTATTACTTTGGTGCCAATCTGTCATTTTACATGACGGACAGCATTCACCATCATACCGGAGTACTCTTGTGGAGGTGGTAGCAGCATGGTGGTTTATAGCCTTGAATACCTTTACAGGTCTCTCACGGCATTTTTAAATATGGAGGGACGCCCACTCCATTTGCAATGTGATTTTGGTACCGTTGATCTTCCCTGGTATCCGCTGACTGTCTTGCGACTTCGCAGTCGAATTCCTTGGTGGGTCGATCGTTTTTGGTGTAGAAGGACTTTGAAGAACTCAAAGTCCTAACTACGGTATGCGCCGCCGTTAGCCTGCATGTCTTGGCCCCGAGAGACTAAGACCTCTTCTACACGTTGAATGGTGCAGTTGCCCAGTCCTCACCATCGTACCGGAGTACTCTCGTGGAGGTGGTCGTGCAGTGTTAGAACTATACAAAAAATATTATTGAAGTAAAAGGTTTTTATATTATTTAATATTTTCAACTGAAAATAAAATTTTACAAAACTTATGTTTGGTTTAAATGAAAAATTATCCATTTAACTTGAAGGTAAATTATCAATGTTTTTTAATGTCCAATAATAGATGAAAAATTGAATTTGTAACCTTGAAGAATTTTAACAAGGGAGCTAATATTACATGTATATATATTTTTTAAGTGTTTGTTTTTACATTTGTTCTGAATTCTTGCAGTAATCATACAACATCTTACTTAAATCTCATTTTAGAAATCAATTCAATGTGAAACAATTTTGTTTGTGGGTCATAGGTTTACCCAGCGATGGTAGGACATATTTTAGGTAGACCGATATCGCCGCCATTTTTATTTCTGCAACTGGTAAGAAAAGTGACCGAAAATTTATCTCCAAGATTTTAGTCAGATCTAGGGGGATCTAGGGTTTACAGAACACTTCAATGTATTTATCAGTATGCAAAGACACCCTTTAATTGCGTTTTCATTAACTTAGATGTAAAATTTGTCCTACAAAAGAGCGATTCCCGTGAATTGAACACAGTGGGTACATGCAGATCGAACGCATTTTCTGATGGCCTGGAACGAGTTCCGCTTGGCACCCCCAATATGTATCTCATTGCTTATTCCGTCAACCAAATGGTGTGATATGGAAATCTTTCCGTTAAATGTAGTACTTTTCGAAAGAAAGGGAAAGGGTGAGGGTACTCCTGTTTTATGACCTTTTCGTAAATTTATGGTGATGAAAGCATGTTCAATAAGGCAACATGACTGATCTTGACAAAGGTACTATTTATTATCCCCTGCCATAGTTGCCAACCTCTGAGAATACAAAGTCATGTAATTACACGCTTTTTAGTTTGAAAAGCGTGTAATAATGCGGACGACATAATTTTCAGGTCTAAAAAAATATTTTTAAGGCATAGTTAAAACAATTAGTACTGACAACTTTTATGATAATCCAATGTTGCTGTTTTGACAGATTTCAAGACATGTTTGTGTAGTTCATAGTCATAACACTTTTTTTTACTAAAAATGCCCTGTCACTATCCACATTACTGTTGGGAAGTACAAGAAAGGCCTCTGCTAGCCTAAATGATAGTTGGAACTATTTAGATCTAGTGAAAATGTCTTCTAGATATCTTTCATAGCCCCAGAATGTTTCAATATCAGTGTCACTAGCAGTCTGGCAATTCATCATTTGATTTGATGTCAATTGATATTCCATGAATTGCTCCAACTTTATGTTCAGCAATAAAATTTGAATAAAGTACTTCAGTAACCATGATCCCCAATTTGTCTATTCATCTGTTTGTCCGTCACAAACTTAAAGATGTTTATTTTGAAGTGCAAGTCAGATAGATAAGCTTTTGTACATAGATGCATCTTGAATAGAACTTGACATTGGTATAAGATACATTTCTTGCATAAGTGACACTGTTAAAATTTTTTTGAAGTTCAGATCTGATATACATGTCTTGGAACAGGGCACAAACTTTCTGATAAAAGATAGATCACATTGATCTATATTTAATGCATCAGTGACTGGTTAAAATTTGTGTTAAAGTCTGGATTTGAGAGAACATTCTGTTATATGCTGCCACTGACATTTTTTTAAAATAAACATCTACTGTAATTGCTACTATTTCTGTACATGTGGATCATCTTGAAAAATCTGTAGGCAAAATCTCAAATTTAAGATGGTCAGCCAAGCAGCACAAAGTTTAGCAATTACTACCACTTGCACAATGGAATCAATAATGTGGTTTTAATGGATAGATTACAAAACAATTTGAACTGTAAAATGTCAGTTAATGCAACTATTTTTAATTTTGAAGGAAACTTTGTTACCATTATTCGATCTTCCATTGGCTACTTCAAAGCACACTTTGAGCTTCAGGTGAAGGTCTTATACTGTAAAGGTGACCCCAGATTGAAATGTTTAACATTGAATTCTAGGAGTAACAAATGCAAAGTTTTCTCACTACTGTACCAACTGAATTTAAAACTGTCCGTATAGTACCTTTCAAAAGTATCAACCCCAAATTAACAGGGCAGCAAGTCTGAAACACATCGGATGAAATTGATATCACTTCGATTAAAATTATCTTCTCAAAATCTGATACAGGAAATTAAAGCACAGATTGTGGCACATGTATTCGTGTCAAATTCCCAACATGAAACTTATAACCACAGAACCAAATTTGGTAATAAAATTGTAGATAGTATAGCTACCAGGTGAGCGTTATAGGCTCTTGAGAGCCTCTTGTTACAATCATCATAGTAGGTTGTTCCGAACCCAATGGTATAACGTGGATAACTGTCCCGAGTTCCTATCGTTGTAACGTATTTGTGTTTTTCCTGTGTAGTTCCCTAGCAGATTGATGCGTGTAATTATAATTTTCAGCGACTCTAGGTGTTCATGTTGCCCCTTTTATTTCATGGTGTGTTTTTAAATGACTTTGAGAAAAAGAGACATTTATCAGTCAGTTGAAAATTTACGCCGAGTGATTAGTTCTGTTATGACAGAAACAAAAGAGAATGGCAACATTACGAATTCTCGGGAAATCATCTGATTTCAATGTATGTAGAGTGTACCAGATACTCCACCAATCAAGGAACACCCCATATCTGCATGGGTAAAAATCCATGTGCACTCCCTATAGAAATTATTGCAGATTAGTCAAATCAAGAGGTCCGTGCCTAAACCATGAACCTAGAACATACTATTTATATTAGTCTATTGGAACACTTAACAGCTCGTTCCTATCTTGCTATCATTTTGTATGGGTTGTTGACCAAAATTGAACACTGGAGGCTATTGCACACACTTCACATATCATATATCTTTAATGAGTAAAAAAGCTAAGAGCCGGTACTTTTTTAGAAAAGCTAAACTTGTTTCATTTTCTATAATCAGAGTAATCTAACTGTTTAGAATTTGTTTTGTACGTTTACATTTCACAAATTTAATGTTTCTATGAATTTCTTAGCAAGGGGATCTAGGTTGGTTCACGGCTTGTAATCGACGCAAGCAGAACCTTTGGTTCTTAAAAGAGATCTTTGAGAAGAGTATCCGGTTGTGACGGAGGAAACTATACGCAACCCCTTAGCAACGTTAGTACATGTCAAAAATCGGTATTATCTTTTTCATTGTTCTCGTATTACTATGCTATGCTTTGGTAAAGGCTTTCAGGGTGTAAAACATGCATAGTTTATTATCATAGACGAAGTAGAGCTCTCGTAATATCAATCGTCCCACGAAAACTGTGATACTCTTTCATTCTCGTCATGTATTTGGCAAAGATATGGGTTATATTTTTTCTATATTTTTTCATCGTTAGATTCCTTCTGTAATGATTGATTTTTTTTTTTGATACATCGGAATTGCAAAATAACGGTAATAAAAACAAAAACTGTCAATGTTATTGTTTTGATGCTTGATGACATTAATTCTGACTGACGCTATTGTGAATGTGGGAGAGGATTCGCTTCACTTTCTATCTGTCGTTGTTTCTCCATTTCACTGTTTTAAATGCCGTGTATGATATTTGCCACCTCAACTACTCAAACGATTATCCTTCCTCTAGTAAACTTTTTACCGAAATGGCAAGGAGGTTCGGCTAAAATGCTTGTACCAAATCTGGACCGTAGATATTAACAATTTGTCCAGTGATTTTTTTTATCTGCTTTGTCTTTTTGTCCTTTGGGTTTCGGTTCCTGACAAATCTGTTCTGTAATTTTGTTATTCTATCTAAATACGCAGATAAGTACATTCTATGGTTTCCATTCATTTATGTGCTTTCTATACTGGATTTCACCTGAAGATTACATTTTGTTAGGATAAAATATATGTTCATCAAGGAATATTGTAACTTTTCATTAACAGCATGCATATTAAATTTGTGAACAATCCTATAAATTATACTTATCTTCTTATCACTATAGATAATGATCTATGAGTAAAACATTTCAGTGGTAATATTACCAGAATTCACCAGAATTCAAGGGAAATGGTAAGGGGTTGCAAATGGCCCCTTATAGTTAAAAAGGTATTGTAGTCATTATGCTTTATCTAATTTTAACATCAATTTTTATTAAGGACTCATATCTAGTTTAAATCTCAGTTAAGATAGACTTGTTGTCAGCTGTCATCGTACCCATTGCCTTGCATTTTGGTGACTTAAAGATTAACTTTGAAATTTTTGACTCCGACGACAATATGTACAAAAATGTAGAATGAAAGTACGTTTCACTTGTATTCAAATTCCCTACAAATTTAACATGAAAATAATATGTTTCCTTATGAAGATGTGAATGATGCTCTATGAAATGGTAGAAAAAATCTTGATATCAGATAAAATAAAAAAAAGATATTAATGGAAAGTCCATATGTATAGTTGCGTTCTTGCATAGTAAGAATTTAAAGGTGGGAAAAATTGGCTTAATTCGGGAAACCCTACTTAGAAATGCATTCAGTATTTGAGGCAAAAAGTCCAGACTATGGGGCACAGACAAAACCAATTTAGCTATATAAAAAGACTACATGAATGTATAAGATCATATAACGCACTCGAAAGTGCCAACTACTTTGTATGCACGAACAAAGCGATTCCCCTCACTCATTCTCAATATGCAGAACGAATCTCGTCCAGCATTTAAACAATAATATTGGACGTTTCTGTATATAGACGTTTTCAGAATTGAAATAGTGGGGGCCGCCATCTTGTTCCATTCGGAACACTAAATCCGACACAGGCAGACAGATTTGACCCGACTCGGGCTTTTTCGATTACTTCATTATTGAATGGTACCGCACAGGTAGGGTAATTAAATTGTTGATTACCTGTTTATTCAACATGTAAGAAACATGTTAATAGAATCGTTGAAAAGATAAAAGATAACAGAATGGCAACAAATAAGTTTCAAGGCAGATATTTGACGTTTAAGTGTAGAAATATGCTTTTAAAAATTTGAAGTTTATAGGTACCGTAGGTACCGTATTCACGAGATGCACCCAAAATGAAAATAGAAATACGTATCAGTTAATGATTTTGTCCAAGAATAAATTAAAAGAATAAAGAAATATATTTTTCGGCATCGTTGTTTATTTTACATTTTTTCCGACATCGGAATACACATAAAGATAGATTGTAATATTAGGCACATAAAAATAGATTGTAATATTTGGTACATATTTGGAATAAAATCTCTATTTATATGAGTAAATCACACTTATTTGTAATAAACTTTGATAAATATATCTTTTACGTTATTTTTGTTAAAAATATTTTCGTTTTTATTCTAATTCCAAATACACATTTTCTTCCGGTATTAAATACTTCACTAGCAAAAAAAACTTTCCAGATTATGAATTTTTTTTTTCTTTTAGGTATAAATTAAAAAGTCATTGTGAATCTAAAAAAAAATAGGAAAAATAAATAAGGGTTACTTTTTCTGTAAAATCTGTGTATACTGTTTATCACATTTTCCAAAAAGAAAAGGAAATAGTGCATCATTCCGATTTTTTATGGCAATGAAGGATGGTTTGCATTCAGTTGATTTACTAAATGAAATTTTATTTATTGGATTTTAGTGTTTTGAAAATTGTAAAACATAAGTCAAATCAAGGTATATTTTAAAGATTAAGTATTATTTTGTGTTTTTACTGTTCTGCTGGATGATTTCTTTACAAATTTCATTATTTGGTTAAAACTCCTGAATGTAGAAACGTTTTATGTGTATTGCTTATAGCGGGTCCTCCGTCAGCTTTGCTTTAGGTATATTGCATCATGTGCATTTCTCATAGTTTAATAAGCTTCATCGTATATTTCTTTTTTTAATTTATATAAAAAAGAGCTCCCCATTGGCTTCAAATATGGTCATAATGTGTTCTGTTCTGTAAGTTATGTGTTTTGCATTAAGTGTTATATTTGCCTTGATTGAATATCTTGATATCTGAAAACGGGACTCCCGGTAAGCTTTAAATTTTTACAATTACGTTGTATTTGAGTTGCCGGTTATATTTTTCAAGTATAACACGTGCAATACACATCTTCCAAAAAGGTGTATTCTGACGTTGTTTGATAATGATATTCCACTTTGCCACATTACATCCGCGAAATTTGCCTATTTTCCATTTTCTATTAAAATTCTTTTGAGATTATGTCTTTAAAGTAAATATTTTAAGACAGGTAAACCTAGCTATACAAATTACAAATGTTTTTTGTGTATCTTGTTCTTCATTTATTTCTTTTTTATCGATAATCTATTTTTTTAATAAACTGTTTGCTTATTTTAAAACAGTTTTGTTTTAAAACTTGTTGAATTTTTTTCACATTCAGCTAGATTTAAGTGTAGCTTGCATACTTCAAAGTGTATACAGGTACCTGTGTTAATTGGGACAACATAGAGTATATTCACAGGAAAGGTTGACAACTGAATTGTTTATTGGGGTGTTACAGGTATCATTTCAGCTTTTATGATTACTCTGTGAAATATTTTAGTACGTGTATTTTAGTGTGCTGTAAGATTTACCAGAGACATATAGATACCTATCTATATGTCTCTGGATTTACTTTATCATAAATCTTAAAAAATACCAATGCTCAATTAAAACTTTTTTTCAAATGTAGATGAAATAAACTCGTGTCTTGAAATGATAAAAGCTAGAAAGTGTCTTTTTCCCCAATAATTTCTCAGTATAAGTAATGTACTGTGTGTGGTACCCGTCTACCTCTTAATGGCGGACCTATCGTGATCAGGGGAGATAACCAAAATTTACCAATTTCTGAAAACGTCTATATTAACACGCTTATGCAATTCCGATGTATACGAAACTGTTACTAATTACAGAAGGAATCTAACCATGAAAAAATATTGAAAAGCTAACCCGTATTTTTGTCAAACACACGTCGAGAATGAAAGTGTCATAATTTTCGTCTGATTTGTCGTTGGACGATTGATATTGCAAGAGCCCTACTTCGTCTACGACAATAGACTATTTATGTTTGAAATCCTGAAGGCATTAACCAAAGCAAAGTATTCTTTGATTTTGCGATATGAGAACAACGAAAAAGATATTCAGATTTTTTAACATGTATGAACGTAACGAAACGGTTGTGTATAGTCTCCTCCGTCACAACCGTATTTCTTTGCAGACCAATGGTTCTGCTTGCGTCAATTGTCAGCCGTGTATTTGCGACCTTCAAATATTTTTAAAGATTTATTGTTCATTGAGAATTTTTTTCTTTTGTAATCATTTAGCATTAGTATAGTAATACATGAATGTGTTCAATAGAACATTTTACAACAAATAATAATTAAATCTAATATTTAGCTTGGTATTGCAAATGATCGAAATGAGATTCGCAAAACAAATTAAAACATTTTTCTTATATTTTCTTTAATAAAACTTGTAAATTCAGTCAGACATTCAAAAAAGTAAGTCTAGATTTAATTGACATGAGATTTTACTTTAAAAGTCATGGAGGAAAAATGGCTTTAATCTATAAGAAAAGAATCCTTAAATCTACAAAACAAAATCCGATCATATCTGTAAAACTTTAATATCATATAAGTTATGGATTAACATTATATATGTAGCTTCTTTTTGTGTTTGTTGACAGAAATAAAAACTCTTGGACTAGAGACAGAAGAGGAGTTCAAGGAAATGTTAAGTGCAGGTTCTTACAAATGTTACTGGAATCGTGTATATTTAGGTGGTCCATACAATGTTGGAAAAACAACCTTAGCTAAGAACTTAGTGGGAGATCCTGTCCCAGAAACTAGAGAATCAACAGATGGTATTTGGATATACCTAGGTCGTGCAGGAATGGATACAGAGGAAAGAAAATGGATGTTTCTTGAAAGGGGTAAATTTTTGAATATCGAAAATGTGACTATGAAATAGAAACAATATAACTTGAAGCAGTTAAGCATAATATATAGATATAGTTATATACCTTTGTAGCGTGTCGATTTTGTCTAGGCAATGTAAATGAATTAAACATCAAAATAAGATAAATGTGCACCAGAGACATTTAAATACGTGTTTTATATGTCTCTGTGTGCACCACGTTATACAAAAAATATATATCCAAACAATTACAATCAAAATACTAGTAGTATAAAACGTCCTCTAGAAAAGTATGTCATGTATGTCAAATAGAATTTTAGAATTTAATTTCCTCATCATAGTATGATTTTATTGCGTCTCTCATCTATATATATCTATCTATCTATCAAATGTTTTTTGTTTGTCCAGCCTCAATATATGCACAGAGTATCGGATTATATGAAATAGAACTGCTTAGTTGACGGATTTAGACGGCTTTATCTGTAATGCAGACTCAGCGGATTCGTACGGAATGTCAAGCCATTATAACACTATACCTTTAATTTCAATTTCCGTTATATAAATATGTTCTTTCATTTAACAATCCTCAGTTTATCTTATATACCCAAATTAACTTGAGAGTAAAGAGATCCCTGATACATCATCATCAGTATCATACCTGGACCTTTACCTCTACATTGACAAATCTGGACGTCTGAAAACAAAAATTTCGACTTTCCAATAGTGAACTTTCCGTTTTTTAGCAGTAATATTCCCATATCTCCGGCATATGGCGTCTTCATTTAACAACTCATTCGCTATTGCCGTGCCTGATGTTTTTTATACAGCGACTTTGTCAACAGAGCGAAATTGATGTCTCAAAAACTTATAAATCAAAGGTATGTTTAGTTACTGTTGCAATTGTCATTACAGAAGTTTAACTGTCGCCACCATGATCTGACAGCGTTACGATGTTTCTATTTCAGAAATGTAAATAGATATCTTTGGGTAGATCCATGCAGTGTTGATTGCCTGATTGACAAACACCGACTGTCACAAAACGAGACTTTTCACTGGCAGTGTACGTTTGCCACTCGTGGAGCAGATCATGCTTACCCACCTGATGATACTCCCGGTTTACAGTTGGAGTTCACACTGTCAGTGCTTTCGTTTTATTTGTTGTCTCGTATATTACCTTATAATCTTTAGTTTTGTCTTCGTTGGAAATGTCTATAGTACCTATTTTTCCTCGTCATTGTCCGAATATTTAATATCTTCACAGAAACTTTTCAAACTCTTACCTTGGTACTGTTGGAGGGTTAGAGTAGTAGCACGTACAATGGATTTTGATTGGTTTTGTCTAAGGGATAGAGAATGACTTACAAATCAGTCACCATCAGATCTTTCAACACCATATTCTAGCTGGCTGTGTGACGGGTGGCATGCGTGGAGCTTACCCTTCCGGAGCACTTGATTATACCTCAGTTTATGGTTAACACTGCTAGTGCTTTAGTGGAGTGGCGATCTTGTTCATTTTTGTTAATTTGTTTTGTCTTTGTCATGCTGTCTCATTCGTGTTGGATATGATTTGCCGTGATTTTGGATTTTTGATTTTGGAATTCCTCCTTTGATCATTTTTGCTTCGTTATTTGTTTGCCTATGTATTTAAATACCAAAGAGTGATGGAATAAAAAGGTAACAGGAAACACATACAATTGCCGAAAAACATAGCCACATGCCACAAAGTAAATACATGTAGGAACTGCACAAGAAAAAACCCACAATAAAAATACAAAAGACAAACATAAACAACAATAGGAACTCGGGACAGCCGAGTATGAAACACATTACAACTTTACAAAAAAATCAAATATAAAGATATAAAAATATAAAAATATATGTTGTACAATTAGATTAAACTAATCATTTTGTTCAAATCACAACAATTTGATTTGACAATTTATTCCAACTCTATTAATTACACATTTACACTACAATTACATATACGTCAACCACATAATAATAGATTATTATATTGTACTAAACTATAAGCATATAAAGGAAATACATTATATAAGATAAAAGGATACATTTACGTAACACAATTTAATCATTTTCAAGAAAGAAAAAAACTAATAATATAAGAAAAATAGGAATGTTTGTGATCAACAAGGACTGAAACGCCTTGTTTTCTTTTTAAACTGTTGAACAAAAAAGAAGATAGCTCGGCTTTGCCCTTCACTTCAGATGTAGAATTGTCGCCAAAAAAAACAGTTTCAAGATTCAAATAGATTTCATTTACCCGTTGTGCAATGGCCTCAACGTGAATGAACAAAATTAAAAATAAAAAATGAAGTGGACCACAAAAGACCAATTTACAATTTCTGTTTATTGACCTGGGGTCAATCGGGGTGAATTGTGTCACGTAACATTGTAACATCCAAAAATCTATATTGTGACGTCAAAATTTTCCGGGGAAATTCACCAACTGGAAACTAGTTTATTAAAAGGTAAAATTACATAAAAAATGTACAAATAAAAGACCAAAGGGAAATGAAAACTTTTTTTTACTTTTGGTCCTTTTAAGTTGTTTCTTAATTTGTACAATTTTGTGTATTTTTACCATACTATGCCATTTTTGTTTTGATAAAAATCAAATATAAACTTGGCGAGTTTGCGCCTGTCCTGAGTCGAAAAGTTTATTAAGCCTTTGTGTGTCTTGTCTTTTTTCTAGTTAGTTTACTTTATGTCTATAGGAGTCTAGGATGATGTTTATTTCGCTGAACCTGATTAACTTAATTTATGTGGGTTCTAGGGCCAAAGGATTGGCTCCCTCCGTCGTAGTTTAGTCCTTAGCTATATTTGATATGACTGATTATTAAGATTCGTTTGGTTTAATGCATTTTAAACATATTTGAGAGTATGGATTTCCTTTGTTTGGGTTCTAGTGCTGCTGGTGGGGGGTTGGTTTCCGAGGTGGCCATACAGCTCATTAAAATTATTGTAGTTGGAGTAAACATATGTGTTATGGTCTCATGCTCATTTACTCCATATCCTTTCGTAAAATATTTAATACAGGAGTTTGTCTTTTATTGCAGTTTGGAGTTGGTAAAACAATTCCCCGTGGTAGAGATGTATGCTCTTTATTTTTCTTAGATATGGTGTACTTGTACATGAGATAATATCTCATGTGTACACTTTGTTTAATTAATATTATCTAAATTTATGTGGGTTCTAGGGCCAAAGGATTGGCTCCCTCCGTCGTAGTTTAGTCCTTAGCTATATTTGATATGACTGATTATTAAGATTCGTTTGGTTTAATGCATTTTAAACATTTTTTGAGATTATGGATTTCCTTTGTTTGGGTTCTAGTGCTGCTGGTGGGGGGTTGGTTTCCGAGATGGCCATACAGCTCATTAAAATTATTGTAGTTTGAGTAAACATATGTGTTATGGTCTCATGCTCATTTACTCCATATCCTTTCGTAAAATACTCTTTATTCAGGGGCCGACCCCGACCTGCCGTTGGATGTGGGGTTTTCTCACCGTTCATTGAAGATCTTATGGTGGCTTTGAGTTGTTATTACTCCCCTTTGGGTCGTTGTCTCTTTGACACATTCCCCGTTTCCCTTCTTTTTGCTATATTTAGCCATGTTGTGGGGTTTGTTTTTATTAGTAATACTTCCAAAATCCCGATTTGAATTCATATGTAAGGATGCAGGTGAAATTTGTAAATCAATATCAGAAATTACAGCTATTCGCCAATTAACATAAGACTTAAAGTAAAAGAAAATGTAGTATACAGAATATCAAATGTGCTTATCTATTAAATATTATACTACTGTGAGAAGTAACATGTTCAAATGAAATCCTTTTATCATCTCCCGTCATGTGAGAAATGATATGCTCAAGGTTAATCGACGCCACGGAGAAGTCAAGTCCGATAATTAAGATTAAATGTCTCAATGCTAGATCTTGTCTAAAGAAACACGTCAGTCGTAAGTTGTGAGACTGTTACATTGTACTGGTCAACCAACTCGTGATGGCGATCACAGAATTGATCGGTGTTAATTTCAAGCGTCCCTCCTCCTTTGGAGAGCTTTTTGTTATTCGTTTCGAGTTGGTATGACAAAAAAGGGTTTCCTACGGGTGTGAGATTTAATTTTTATATACTGTAATAACCTATTTCGTCTATTGAGTATACTGTCAAAATTGCCTTCGAAACAACATTTAGTTAGGTATTACGGGTTTGGCTAAACTTTCAATAGCAACATCAAACAACATTGAGGTTTTCAAATGATTATGATTGTTTTATCACCAATATTTCTAGCTGATTATATAATAAAAAATTCATGCTTGAGGGTGTGAATATTGTTTACCTCTGGCTGAAGACCCTCAGGCGACATCATGATGTAGACAGGAATAAAAGCCCTGTCCTTGATAAACTTCTATGTATCGTGTGCGTTTTTGTCACATGTACATTCACTCCATATCCTTTCATTTTTTCTATGTGAGGCTTTCACAGAAAGAAGAAGTGGGAGAAGTGTACCTATGATTCAGGAACATACAATATTTGTTTTCTGACCTGGATTTATTTGTTTAAGCTTGTTAATATTTATTGACAAACTTGACAATGCAATTATTTGTAAATAACAAACTACCCAGGTTACTGTTAATTTATTTTCTGTATATGCGCATTTTGACAACTTATGTCTTATCAGTGCAGATCAAGTCCAAAACATTTGGAAGTACATTAACCGAAAAACACGTTAAAGCTGATAGAGAACAAATAACCAAAAGGATCTAAATAGAAAAGTCATTCAGCTAAGGACAGAGCTATGCATGAGGGAGATACTCCTTAGTTTTAAACAAAATTTTGTAAAATTTAGATATTGCAAAGTTCAATACAATAATAAAATGATATTAAACGCAAAATGGCCCGTGACATAAGCTTAAAAGGTCTTTGTAACTATATGAACCGTATTTTTTTTCTAGAATGCAATCATTGTCGTCAAGGGTGAATAATGTGCATCTTTTTAACATTAAAAGTACTTTTTTATAACATTCAGATGCTGTAGTAACTGGGTATTTGTAGTTTAACATTCATAGTTTGTACACAAATTCAAAGTAAGTGAGAACCGAACCGTCAATCCAAACCGAATAATCCAAAGAAAATGGCAACATCGGAAACAAGGAAGAAACAGAGACACAACATGACTACGGCACATAAAAGAAAATGAAGACACACACACACACACACACACACACACACAAAACGATGAACAACTGATTTTAAACCAAACACGAGATATAAGATGTCTGCATTATTTACTGGTGATGCATTTATTTTACAAAATTCACAGTAACTTCGATATTTTGTTATTTATATTTGAAGGTGCCGCATTGAATTCTACAGTTCAGAGTTTTCTCATGACTTCAAAGAAAGATGAAAAAAGAAAGCAGACTATTTCCATCAGTGAGAAATATAACATGCCTGTAAAAAAGAAATCTGATAGCTCATCAAAAAGAAATTGTACGTATTCCGCATTTTTTGGGGAAAAATTACTTGATTTTTCTAAAAAATGTAATCAAACCTATGCTTTTTAAATACAGTTGCTATTAACATTAGCTAGAGTTTAGATTGGTAAAATCCAGTGTATGAAAATCAAACAACGGCAGTAGAATACCGAAGGAACAAAGGGGTGAAATTCACAAAAATCGAAGTCCAAAGACAGGGCAAAAACGAGAACACAGAAAACAATGACGTTAGACAGAAAAACAATGACGCCAGACAGACTCAAAGTATGTAATGCCACTGGTATGAATACATTAATGAGCATGAAAAGATGGTAAACTACCAGAAATTATTCCAGCAGAAATTATGATGAGTTCCGAAGGCTTAGATAATGTAATGCAGTCTACACCCTGTATATATACCGAATAAAAAATCGTTCCTTGAATGCAGGAAATACGACTACCATTAAATTGAATTCAGCCCTAAAGAAGACATTACTTTCGTTTTTTTGGTTTTGGTGTGGACGTCTTTGTTGATTGTGGCCTGGGATTGAAATGTCATTAATTGTAGGTGTCTCCTATTCTGTTCTCATAATATCTCCCCTCCTGAATTCTAATACTTCTTCTTCTTCTTCTTCTTGTACATTCGTGACCAGTCTATATTTATTTGTCTTTTACCCAGATTTAGGTATTTGGCATTTGGGTATATCATCATCTGAATGTGTGTTGCGTACAATAATGACATTTTTGTTACCTCTACCTTTGAGCTTGAGGTCAAACAATACCTGTATTGACTAATATTTTTATAATCTGTTGACCTACACTTAAGATGCTTTCAATGTGAGTCTGTCAACACGAAAAGGTGTAAAGGTTCACAGATTTTGTAAATTTTTACCCGGTTAAGCCCGAGACTTCTGTATTCTAATGAATGGGTTGGAATTAAAGATGAATTGTATTTTTGGTCCTATCGCGGCTTGTTGATATTCCTGTACATATACCCTAACAGTTCTTGGTTAGAATCAATTTTTATCTTAATAAGTACATACAAAATAAATTGTATTGAGTTCTTTGCATTATATTAAGACATAAAAAATGAAGACTTTAGGTGACCAAGAAAGCGAGACATGCAGTGCGAGACATGTATCTTTAGCAACATAACCTAGTTATATCCAACTATGGGTTGCAAAGCGGTGTTAATTCTCTCGCTAATTTATCTATTTCTATTTATTTATTTGATTTTTTATGCATTTGTTTGTTTTTCTGTCTGTCTGTTGTTTGTTTACATCTCAAAAGAATTTCTAAAATAACTATAAATTGTTATTCTTTTCTGGAAAATTAATGTGGCCCTGAAAAAGGGCCTTTTTAAAGACATCTAATCCTGTGGCAAGTTTTGGGTTCTAGTGCTGCTGATGAGAAATAAATTTCCGAAATGGCCATACAGCTCATTAAATTATTGCAGTTGGAGTTAACATATGTGTTATGGTCTCATGTTCATTTACTCCATATATATATCATTCTTCCATGAACTTCAGATGGTCTTCCATTCAACAAAGTAAAGTCTATCTTGTTCTTTGACTGGTACATAATAACTAAATACTGAAGTTACTGTGAATTTATTTTCTGCATATGAGCATTTCGAAAACTGATGTCACCAGTACATGAATATCCAAAGGTCTATTATCCTTTCTTTGATTGTCTTTTATAGATTGGCTGTCTGTAGTTTGTGTTGTCTTACTTCAATGTGTGTTCTGTAAACATATATTTGTTCCACCTAATAAAAGTTCCATTGGAACAAATATTATAAACATTGGCATAATATTTCTTCCTTTTGGTACAAATATTATATAACTTTTTATTTCGTAATATTTGTTCTGATGGAACAAATCTTGTGTAATACTTTTTTCCTTTGGAATAAATCTTATGGCGGAACTTAAATTCTGTTACAGGTCCACACTCTAAATATGTTAAGTATCACTAGTGTAAAAAGTCTTCCATGTGACTATAACAATGAGATATTTGATGATCATCTGTCTAGATTAAGCTATGCATTTTATCTATATTGGTAAACATCTGTGTTGAACAGCCAGTTTTACTGTTGTAAGTGCTCTGTTGTTAACATGCTCCTGCACAGTGACTTCGCATGCCTTTATTCTTGTTTATATTAGGATAATCAATGCGTATTGTAGTTTAATCATATCACATTTTGCAATACACATATTAGTTCACGTTAACTTACCTCACATCACTGCTTTATATTGTCTGTATTTTGATGCACATATTTTTTATAAATATGATTTATTTTAGAATTTTTCTCCATTTTACCTCATATCTTATTACAAATGCATATTTTTCAATGTACATGTATACCTCTTCCGGACCATACACGTATTTCGGCCGTACTCTGCGGACCATACGCGTTTTTTTTTTCAAAATACGTAAACGGTTACGTATGGTCGGACCGTACACGTATGGTTGTGGTAATATAAGGCAAATATTAATTATATAATTGACATAATTTATCAACTAACTGAACAAAAGCAGAGATGTAAATTCCCGTCATATATTTTTATATGTGATTTTAGCTCAATCTGAACTGGTTTACTACTCTGAAAACTTGTAAACTGGTTAATTAAATGTCCTGGGAAGACAAATTCATGTTTAGAGTTACTGAATATAGACGGACATTTCCAAATTATGGTTTGACGATTTTTTCATTGTAATCCACATTTTTTTCAACACCATTGTCATTGACATACAGCCCTCTGACAACTCATGAAAACAAGTATATGAAAAAATATAATTAAAAGGCATCAAAATCAAATAAAGTATTCGCTAAAAGGGTCAGTTTTCCTTTTCTAGCAAACGATGTAAATGCAGGGGAGCATGTCAAAACAAGAAGTGTAAAGGTTGTCATGTGGCAGTAATGTCATCCAGAGCGAGCGTGTCAAAATGTGAAGAAGGTTAAAACTGAAGTTTGGAACTTTCCCTGATTAATTTCACTGTATTTTTCATTTTTTAGTATTTTTTTTAATTGTACTTATATATTTCATTTAAAGTATTCGAAATAAATTAGATTTCTTGAGATACCCATACGGCCAGCATACCTAAATGGGCTCGATCCAGACCGTATGAGTATACGAATACGCGTATGGTCTGTAACATACATGTAACCAATTTTATGGCAAATTCACAATAGTAAGAAATTCACAGATATTTTATTGCATCTGTGGGGAGGCCAAAACTAAATGAAAAGGCAGTCATTTAACATCAATCGTCATTTTGTTAAGTCTCCCAAACAAAGTTTGGGGAGACTTATTGTTTTACTACCGTTTCTTATTATTATTAT
>MJUU01038420.1:117494-135990 GCA_002080025.1 Modiolus philippinarum | reverse complement strand
TGCTCCGATTTGGATGAAAATCGACACAGAGGTTGTCTATGATGAGTGGAATTGAATTCTGGTGTCAGAATTTCCAAAATGGCGACCGTTGCCATGGAAACTGAAAAAAATGGCGACTGTTGCCATGGAAACCGAAAAAAGGCGGGAAAATTAAAAATGCTCCGATTTGGATGAAAATCGACACAGAGGTTGCCTATGATGTGTGAGATTGAATTATGGGGTCAGAATTTCCAAAATGGCGACCGTTGCCATGGAAACTGAAAAAAGGCGGGAAAATTAAAGTGCTCCGATTTGGATGAAATTTTACACAGAGGTTGTCTATCATGTGTAGAATTGAAATCTGGTCTCCAAGACTTCAAAATGGCGCCCGTTGCCATGGAAACAGAAAAACATGGGAAAATTAAAAGTGCTCTGATTTGGATGAAATTTTACACAGATGTTGCCTATCACTATTAACTTTGAAATCTAGGTCCATGGGAGGTTTGGGAGCCATTCTATGATCCACAAGATCATAATCACATCTTGTTATTATTCCATCTTTCTTTATTCTCGTCGAAATGAACTTGTCCATTAAAAATCTCAGAGACCATAAGACCTAGAGCTTTCAAACTTGGTAGCATACTAGCCCCATGTATCTAGATGTGCAGTGAGATTTTTTTTTCAAAGGGGGTCCATTAAGGGTACTTTTGGGGGTGTCAAATAGGGGTGGGGTCGTCTTATAGTAATCCTATGGGAAAATGAAATTTTGAATGATTTTCATCATATACTTCATTGTTTCTCAAAAACTATAAACACTAGCTCCATGAAACTTCATAAGAAAGATGAGGGTCATGTAAGAAAGGGTTCCACAGCATTGGAAATTTCAAAATAATTTCGGTTGTCATGGAAACCAAACAAAAAATGGAAATTTTTAGAAAATAATAGTTTATGCTAATGATTATATATATGATCACAGCAATACATATCACATATGTTATAAGGGGAACCCCTGCCCAAATTTTCTTTTGAAAGAGGTCTGAAATTGGGTTTAATCGACAAAAGAGCATTTTGTTGCCATGGAAACAAAACAAGAAACTAATTTTTTTTGGAAAAATCAGGTTTTCTGACAAAAAAGAAGGAATTTTGATAAATATGGATTACATAGCTTATAAGGGAAACCCCTGCCCAATTTTTTTTTTTTGGAAAGGGTCTGAAATTGGGTGAAATGACAAAAGAGCATACGTTGTAAAGAAACAAAACCATAAACAAATTTTTTTGTAGAAAAATTGAGTTTTCTGATTAAAAAGAGGAATTTTGAGAAATATGTATTACATAGGTTAGAAGGGGAACCCCTGCCCAAATTTTCTTTGGAAAGACGTCTGAAATAGGGTGTAATGGACAAAAGAGCATTTGGTTGCCATGGAAACAAAAGCTGAAACTTATTTTTTTTTGAAAAATCAGGTTTTCTGATAAAAAGAAGGAATTTTGAGAAATATTTATTACATAGCTTATATGGGAACCCCTGCCCAAATTTTTTTGGAAAGGGTCAGAAAATGGGTGAAATGGACAAAAGTGGACTTTGTTTCCATGGATGAGTTTTCTCATAAAAAAAGAAATTTTGAGAAATATGTATTCAATAGGTTATAAGGGGAACCCCTGCCCAAATTTTCTTTTGAAAGAGGTCTGAAATAGGGTGTAATGGACAAAAGAGCATTTGGTTGCCATGGAAACAAAAGCTGAAATGTATTTTTTTGGTTTAGTAATTGAGTTTTGTGATAAAAAATAGGAATTTTGAGAAGTATGAATTACATAGGTTATAAGGGTCACCCCTGCCTAATTTTTTTTCTTAGGGAGTCTCGTAATGCCTTGAAATCCGATATGGGAGTTCGTTTGGGAGACTTTTGTGTTTCGCTTGCGAACACAGTTATCACTTGTTCTTCTTGTATTACGCAATCTACACAGGTAAAAATGATATAATTGATTAAGGCTTGGTGCCTAACAAAGATAAATCAATCTGGACACATAGTCAATCAGTAGAATGGTTAGGGTTTATATGGAATCTGAAACAGTGTACCTTACAAGTTCCTGAAAGGAATTTTTTAAATTTACAAGAATTAATTTCTACAGCACTGAAAAATTCTTGCAGGGTAAGAGCAAAAACGTTAGCAAAAGTTTGCGGCAAGATTATTGCCATGGCACCTGCTTAGGTACTGTAACACAGATTACATTGTATGTCTAGGTGTATGTTTTCTGAATGATTGGAAGCAAATTTTGAATATATCTTCCAATCAGGATTGCATAGGTGAGCTTTTATTTTGGAAAAACAATATTTTCAAAATGAAACCAAAGTCCTTACTACTTAAATCTTCTAATTTCAATTTATTTACTGACGCTAGTAATTATGCAGCGGCGGGCTTTGTTGAAAATTCTCAGTTGGTTATGCATAAGCCATGTATTCTTACTGAAGCTTGCAAGAGTTCAACTTTGAGAGAAATTAAAGCGATAGAGTTATCCTTGATAGCCTTCTTAGATCTTCTTATTGGTAGTTCGGTTACTTTTTATACAGATAGCAAAAATGCCGCTAACATCGTGTTAAAAGGTAGTCGGGTACCAGAGCTACAAATTTTAGCTTTATCAATTTTTGATAGGTGCGGATTACACAATATTGATTTAAACACAGTGTAACAAAACGCACAGGCGGATTACCTTAGTCTAATTATAGACACAGATGATTGGCAAATTTGAAATCTTGGATAATATGTGGGGCCACAGTTTGCAAATATGAACAACAATAAAACGAAACTTTTCAATTCACTTCACTGGAATCCCGGCTCTCTAGCAGTTGATGCATTTAGTTCAAATTGGCAGGGTCAAATGAATCGGTTAGTGCCGAGAGAGCAATTTTACATTTAATAAATTGCAAAGCGAAGGGTAAGCCTATTGTGCCTAAATGGCTTTCGGCTCCTTTCTGGCCTTTAATATTTTACAGCAATTTAGAATATAAACAGTATGTGTTTGACGTGTTAGAATTTTCAGAATACAACAGAATATTGGCGCCAGGCCAAAATGTTAACTCGATATTTGCTACCGGTACTTTCACTGGAAAGATTCTAGCAGTCAAATTAGATGCTTCATCATGTTAATTGTATTTTGTTTATTGGCAGCGTTGGTTATTGTACTCTACTGAGAGTACATTTAGTCACTGGGCTTACTTGCACTGTGTCACTGGGCACTTTGTGGATGTTTTGGTTTTCCATATGGAGAGTTGTGAGGTCACTGGACCACTTACTTTGGATAGAAAACGGTAAGGTCTTTACTTATTTTTATATTATATGTTTCTGAATTTTAATTATTTTTAATTTTAGAAAAAATATTTTCTGAAGGATTTTAGAAAATGTCGTCACAAGTTGTTCACCCTGCTCTGAAGACTTTATTCGTTAATATGAATTCAACTTTTGTCAATTCCAGAGTAAAAAATACAGTTGCAAAGTATATAAGTACATTTAAAAGATTTATGTCTTGGGCAAATATTTATTCAGAGATCACATCTGTATTACCTTGTAACGAGCTTCACGTTGCTCTGCATCTTCAACATTTAATCGAGACTTCGCAGCACCATAGCGCTGCTGAAAGCGCATTTTATTCCATAAAATTGGCACATGATATAGCAGGGTTAGATAACCCTTGTAATTCAGAATATCTGAGGAATATTGTTGAGTCTGCTAAACAGAAATTATCCCGTATAGTCAAGAAGAAAGAGCCAATACCCCCAGATATAATGAAAAAAATGTTTCAAAGGTTCGACACTCCAAATAGTACAATCAAAGATTTAAGACTTTTAGTCATGTGTTCTTTATCATATGCTGGCTTTTTAAGATATGACGAGCTTAGCGATTTAAAAGCTAAGAATTTGACTTTCTTTGAAGATTATCTTGACATTTTTATAGAAAATAGTAAAACAGATTGTTACAGAAACGGTAAAAACGTTTTGATTTATAGATTGAATAACAAATATTGTCCAGTCAATATTTTGCAACGTTATATTTCTCTTGCTGGTATTATTTTGTCTTCTGATATGTTTTTATTTAGATCTCTTTCATTTTTGAAAAAATCCAACACTCTAATTTTGAGAAAACAAAATGTAAAGCTTTCATATACAAGGATTAGAGAAATAGTACGGTCCGCTTTAGCTTCAATCGGACAAAATGTTTCAGATTACAGTTTACATAGTTTACGCTCCGGTGGAGCAACTTCAGCTTGTAATTTTGGTATCTTTGACAGACTTTTTAAGGCTCATGGCCGCTGGAAATCCGAAAATGCTAAAGACGATTATGTTAGTGAAAGCTTAGAAGCTAAGTTGTCAGTTACAACAAATCTTGGTTTGTTGTAGTTTTTCAGCACACACTACTTTCTGTGAACATTTCGAAATAGCCACTGCGCCAGACAACTTCTGTAAGAGTTTGTTATTTATTCAGTTGAAGTAAGTGTTATGAGCCAATACAGGTATTATGAGCAATGTTACACATAAATAATTTATGTTCGTTTGAACATTGTGAATTAGAACATAAATATATGTATTTGAAATGGGCGTAGTAAAATTGTTTCCCGGGTCAGAGTAATTCGGTTTCAGTACAGTATATAAAGCTTTGTATAAAGTAGTTCCTTATCCAGGTTGGGCAGTGACCAAGTCGATCACACCTAAAACTGAAGTTTTATTTTATGTTGTATTCATGCAGATGTTGTAATTTTTTTTCTTCATATGTGTATACTAATCGTTTATGTATTTTTCATTTGTATTTTTTCTTTAAAGATTTTGTAAAGTACAGACTGCTGTCGTTGAAATGGCACTTTAATTTTGTTGGACATTAGTATTTACTATATATATTTGTGAATTGTAATCTGTATTAAAAGTTATAGAAATGGTCAGTGCTACTGTAAGAGTTTGTTATTTATTTAGTTGAAGTATATAAGCCAGTACAAGTGTTATGAGCCAATACAGGTATTATGAGCGATGTTACACATCAATTATTTATGTTCGTTTGAACACAGTGAATTAGAATATAAGACAATGAAAATGTTGTTTTACCCCTAGGGTCCAATGTTGAAATTTATAGATATAGCTAAAATGGGGGAAAACCAATTGAAAGTAATCGTCATACAGGAGGTCGAGGAGTTACGGACTAACAGGAAAGACACGATACAACTCATACCAAAGTTTCAGACCAAGTATCAAATCATTACTTCAAACAAATGCTGATAAATCAGTGAGGAGAAATTTCAATATGTTTATAATGGGGAAAACATCAAAGATATCGTCAAAGAGGAAGTAGATGAATTACACACTTGAAAAGGAGAGGCAGGGTACAGCTTATCATACAAAAGCTTCAGACCAAATATCAAACCATTACACATACATATCCTGAGAAATCCTGCATGACAAAATATAATATATGGCTACAATGGGAAAAATCAGTTTTCGTCAACTAGAGAATTGATGAGTGGCGGACTTGAAAGAGGAGACACAGTACAACTCAACATACCAAAGCTTCAGACCAAATATCAAATCAATACTTTATACACAACCTGAGAAATCCTTGACGAAAAAAATTCAGTGTGTGGCTATAAGGGGAAAAATCAAAGTTATCGGCAAGCAGGAAGTAAAATCCACTTACCAAGGGTTACGATCCGCTCCTCTTCTCCTCACCCTTGGCAGATCAAGCTGGATTTCTGAAGCCTCAAATCAACGGTTTAGATCGGTTGCAGTAAACCTTTGCTGCAGCCAATCAATTAACAAAACTTCGAATTTTAAATATATATCGTAACAATAAAACTTAAAATATGGTGTTTGCTGATTTTTCTATTTTGCAAAATTCCCTCAATTTTATAATGTCTCTTTACTTTTGAGGATTTATTTCCCTGAAGTTAAATATATTTTGAATTGTTGTATTATTAGAAGCCATAAATAATCTGTAATTTTTACAATAAATTATATTGAAACTCTATCTTCAAAGGGAGATAATTTGAAACTGATGTTAAAAAATGTGGCTCAATCCCCCAAGGGTGAAGTGGAGAGGAGCGGATCGTAACCCTTGGCTAGCGAAAATGAGGAAGTGATGATTGACGGACTTGAAAAGGGGTGACAATGTACAACCCATCATACAAAAACTTCAGACCAAATACCAAATCATTACTTCATACACCAGCCGAGAAATCTTTTACGAAAAACTTCAATCTTTGGCTATAATTGAGAAAAATCAAAGATATCGGAAAACAGGAAGTAAATGAGTGACGGAATGGAAAAGGGAAGACAAAGTACAACCCATCATACAAAAACTTCAGACCAAATATAGAATCATTAAAACATACAGAAGCTGTAAAATTTTTGACAGATGAAAGTTATGTGTTATTTTGCCTTTTCAAGTTACCAACATCAAACATTTAATTACATTGCACAGTGAAAAGTACGGAAAATTTCCCGCCATTTTTTTCTCTATATAACCAGTCAAAAATAATCTCGAGACCTGACACATGCTAGAATGTAAAAGCTTTTTGGGATGGAGTTTTTCAAACAAATGAATACACCTAAGGCAAAAAATACAAAATTTAAATTTTTGATGTGCCGCCCAATGCCTAACAGTTAGCTCGAATACTACTTAAGTACTGTAATGTTGAGTAAATAAATGCAAACATCAAAATGTCCAATATTCCCTTTAGTTAATTAAACAAATATTACTGCACCCTTTGGCTGTCAAGGTGCAATTGAATCCACATATTAGATATTCCAACTATCCTGCTGGAACGGGTACGAATGCATTTTGTATATTTGTCGGCGGTTGTCTCTTTTTAACTTGTGATCCACGTATCTTTATAAAAGGAACACTTGGATAAGTATGTTGAACGTAGTTTTCATCAAGTATGTGACATTTTCCACTATTAATGTTAAATTCTAAATAAGTACACAAGTCATAATATTCAATACACACTCGTACACACTGCTTAAAGTCAGAGACAGTCCTTGTGACTAAATAATCCGTGGTAGTATAATACAATCCTGTACCCTGGTATTGAGCAAATATCACCTTCCTATTATAGGCTGAAAATGATAAAATTATTAACAAATTGGTTAAATGGGGGTTTAAACAAAATTACCGAACAGAGTTGTCAAGAGACAAAAAGACAAATCAAGCGGAAACCCATCTTCGCTTGCCAGGGGTTACGATCCGCTCCTTTTAACCCTTGGCTAGTGAAGATGGCGAAGAATGACCACTCTGAAAATGGTCCTGACTTAGTACAGGCATTTCAAAGAAAAAGGCGTTTAAACAGTAACTGCCTTTGGCAGTCAGTGAAATGTTCATCGCAGTACTGAGTAAAAAAATGAGGTTGTTAAAGATGTCGATTGTTGATTAATAAAGTGAAAATAAAGTCAACTTAACAAATTGGAGTAATAACAAAATTAAGCTGTCAAGAGCCGAAGTCCATGAGTCAAAAAGACAAATCGGATGGAAACCACCGGAATAATTGTCGACCACAATGGTCCTGACTTCAAAAGATGTGGTGAGTTGAAAACGGGTTTATGGTGTGCCAAACATCTCCCGTTCGGAATCAACTTAACAGCAACTGCCTTTGACAGATCGTAAGTGAGTGACATGTTCATTCCAGTGCCAAGAAAAAATGATGTTAAAGATCTTGGTGGCTGATTAATAAAATGAAAATAAAGTTAATTTTAACAATAAATAACCTTTCTCTATAAGCACTTGTAATATAACAGAGGGGCTGTAGCACAAATGGTCTTTGGTGTACCCGATTCTTGGTATACAACGATAATATGAAAGTGAATCAGACTTCAAGTGAGTGGTGTGTGGTTGCTATGGATACGGGGAAATTGAAAAAAATCTTAAATTCGTCCATTTTAGAGCATACAAAGTAACCAAATAAGACTCCTAAGAGCTTGTATTACTCACCGGGACTAACACCTTCTGATAATCCCAGAGGCAATTAGTTTAATGTTCTGTTGTCAATGGCTCCAACCTTGAATAAGGTACGAATATTATCATCCCAAGTTTTTATGGGGTCCACATTTATACTTTTATGGCGATTTGTGTTGTGGTTTCCCTAAAGACTTCTGAAAGCAATAATCCCAAACGGTCCTTGGTATATTTTGTTCTCAGTGCATTACCATGTTGAATGAAGTAAGATTATAAGAATCACAAAATTTGAAGGGGACCACCCACGGACTATTGTGAACACGTGATGTTCCAATTGGCTAAGTTGTCGTAAACGAGAAGATCTTTGATTGCATTTCCAACATGGTCTCACGTTATATTATATTCACTCTAATGGCCATTTTGGATGAAAGACGGACATAAAAATCAACTTTAAGGAATGTCGCACAATAACAGTACTACATGTATTAAGACCAAATTCATCACGATCGGTGTATTCTTTTCATATTAGAAAATCAATCTCCATACAGTTGAAGTATACTCGCCGCTGGTGACACTTCTGCATGATGGACGAACATTACAATTCCAAGCTTAATAGGGGACTTCCAAAGACCAGTATGATTTATAAGTTTGGTTCTAATTGGCCCAGCTGTTCTACAGGATTTTAATATATTTATCTGTGTTCTCCGCTGGTGACCATCTTTTATGAAATACGAACATACAAATCGCACCTTTTAAGGGAACAAACTAAGGACTTTTGTGAAAAGTGTGGTTCCAATTGGCTCAGTGTTTTTAGAGTAGATATTTGAATGAAAGGTTAACGACCAACGAAGGACGAACGACTGACACCAAGTGATGAACTTCATCGAGGCGATACCCAGGTGTGCTGAAAAAATAATATTATAAACGAGGAATGGACAAAACAGTCCTCTTTATACAAATGCAGAGAGGCAATGAGATCATGGTTGCTAAGGTAGTTACCATGACGCTGTTTTATTGATTAACAACAAGATTTATCATAATTGATAATGATACCTCGAGATAAAACTTCAAGGCCAGAGATCACAATCAGTTGTGTATGGCACATGCCCATATGTCAAATATTGCTTGTACGGTCAACCAAGTGCCAAAAGTTTTAGTGAAGAGATGTCAAAGATTACACCAAAAGCTTACATTCTAAAACGAATCTATGGTCGTTAAAAAAGCACACTGTTTACAATTGTTACCCTTTCTTTATATGTATATATTGTGTAGTCGTTTTACGGAAATAGAATGCAGGAGTAAGTTGTAAATCTTTGACTTCGATTTAGTGAAGTTTTGCCACTTGGTTCAGATGTTAAATCTAATACCGAAGAAATAGCCCGAACAGCAGATTATCAAATAAAAAATCTCATTTTGTCATATTCTTTTCTTTTCATACCCCACACAACGTTGCAAAGTTTATATAGTTTTTAACTGGTCCGTCCGTCCGTCATTCTGTCTGTCATCTCTTGTCGGTATGTCATTTGTCCAAATAACTCCTCTTACATTTTTTAAGATTCAAAATTTTTATGTTGCAAGCTGACTGTGCATGCATCATGATTTAATTTTTTGAAACTTTTTCAGAAATATAGACGCTTTCAGAAATTGGTGATTACTGAGTTATCGAACTTGACCGCCAGGTGCCGCATAGTCGTCCGCCATTAAGAGGGTGTAGACTCGATTTTTACCGTGGCAACGTATTATCATTTGTCGTGATTAAATTAGTAAAAACTAGAATTTTAACATTTTTATTTCAAACAGGTATCCGTTCTGGAAGAATATTACCTGTTCAAATTAAATATTTATTATCTAACAAATTATAAAATGATATGAAAATCAAGGTTAAATTTTTAACTTTAATTTTTTGCGTATTGTAGAATATTACATAATTCAGCTTCTGTCCAGGTGACAATAAACGGTTTTGTCCAGGTTGATTATAACACCTGGGGGCATGACACGTGTCCTTAATATACAGATCAGTGTGATTGTTTAAAAAAAGTTTAATTAATCTTATGACCCTTTGATTGCTTCCACCTTCCACAAAGAAATGAATGCCATGGATTTCAAGATAATTTTTAATATACCACGTGTTTTAAAATTGAATTTCACAAATAATTTATTTCTACACATATTTTTTCTCAGAAATTGAACAAAGCACAATCTCGACATCACACAAAACCACTTTGTAGTTGGACTGCTTCTCTCTAGCACACAAATTATGGCTATTCCTCTTGGTCGGAGAAAAGAAGCATCGGCCAATATAAAAATTTGGTAAATACTCAATATTTTCATTGCATAAACCAATTCATCCTTAAAATGTAGTTTGAGCCCCCCGACAAAAGAAAAGAAACACGAATTATTAAATAAAGGAATAAATAGTTGCAATATATTTTTGGAATTATTTGAATTTCGGCAAGTTGGACCTGCATTTTAATCTTGACTTCTTTCTTCAATTTGAGTGTTTTTTAGGAGTGAAATTATTTTGTTTTATGTATCTTTTTATATTTCTATTCTTGCAGAATGACTTCCCTGTGCATTATTTAAATAAAATAAATGCAGTTGATTTATATATTTAATGTCGTTTGGTTTTTTCCCTACTAAATATAATTTTACCAGAGTCTATTTGAATAAAATACTTCTTTGTTTCTTTAACTTTATAAACACAAACAAAAATGTTTCAAAAAGCAGATGTTTTTAAAAGCATTCAACATAAAATTATTATAATTTTTTTTTTATTATTCTGGTTAGCTGAATAAAAGTCCATCTCTACAATCTCCGCAAAATTTTAAGAGCTTGTATATGCACATTAAAATCTTTTATAAAAATATTAATATCCAAGTTATTTTCCAAACTTTCGGAAAATCTGTCGAGAATGCTTCAAATATTTTTTCATGAAATATAAATGATTAATTTATTAATCTAAATTACTTGAGAATTTGATTTCTTTTCCTTCAAACCAAGGTTATGTTTTCTTGTTCATATCGAACTTCTATACTTAATTAACAGTTATTTGTAATATATTGATATAAATTATGCGGTTTCTTTGATGTCATAATAACTGTTTTATCACGTAAATAGGTTTTTATCACTTTCTCAACAGGTGTTATTGGAGTAATTAACGGTTGAAGCATGACACCTGTATCATTAAACCTCATACCGATAGATCGACAAACGCCGAGGTGTTACGAACGTTACACCCTTCCGGTAACAAGTTCATTCGGAAGTCGGCAATGGCGGCACCCATGAATTTGTGAATAAAAAGGTCTATACACATGTTGAACTTTGTCAATTTATGCAAAATTGCTTATAGGGTACATCATTGTCTGGATAACTCATCTTACAGCTTTTTCAAATATAGCGCTTAATGTCACAACCTGATAGCGCATACATCAAAGATATGCATGCTACTTTTATTTTGACAATTTTAGAAAAAAATATATATTGTTGAAAAGTGTTTTCTTGGAGTTTGATTGTGAATATATCAAAGATATGCAAATCACTTTCACTTTGAGGACTTTTTAGAATTAAAAATAAATAAACATTGTTGAAATTTGTCATTTTTAGAAAATGTTGCTAAAGGGGTTCAACATTTGTCTGTACGATTCCAAATATGGTTTTCTGCATATGTACTTTTCATTTTGCAGGTTCAATGGCATATATAAAAAAGTTTATGGTATTGGAATTTTGTTTTGGATAGGTTATGAGAAAAGCAAACACCATTGTACCTTATCATTTAAAAAAAAAACCCAAAAAACAAAAAAAAAGCAAAAAAAAATGATTTTAGGGTACATTTTTAGTTAATGTGACACCTACAGTTTATAACAGTTTTCTAGATATAATTTTGTGATTTTTAGGATGATTTTGCAAATGTCAGAGATGTGTATATGAAAGAGTTGTGATAAACTTTTATTTCAGTGTGCATTATGCAGTTGGGGCGTGAGGTATGAGTGAGCGTGCTCACAAAGGTTGTTTAATTCATGATAGTGGTCATAGAGTTAGTTGTCCAAATGTATTGGGTTTTATTTTTATTTTTTAATCCTATAGGGAAACGGAATAGAAAAAGAGGAGGTTTGGTTACCCATAAACCGGTGTAACCCTACCGCTGGCTTTTGCTAGTGTCGGTACAAAGTCCGGCTTTCCCAAGTTCCTATCATTGATCATCTTTATTTAAGTTTTTCTCTTGTCTTTCATTTGTGTTTTATAGTGCAATTCGCTTGTGAATTGTGGCCTGTGATTGTAGTTTTCGGTCATTGTAGGTATTTACTGTTAATCTCTTTTTGCGATATTAAATCGTCAGTTTCGCTAGGAAGCCAATGATGCAGAGGTGATGAACAAACTAAGAATAAACAGTAAAATTGAGTCAAAATCATTACAAATATATAATTCAGTTGCTCTCGATATGAAAACTGTATACTGAAAGGTAAACACATTAAGGCATTGTTATAAGATAAATATTTAATGCAAAGGGGGGGGGGGTAAATGTCAAGAAGAAACCATCCAAGGTTAAACTGACCCAAAACCAAGCATCTAGGGGTCACAGTACGGTCTTCAAAACAGTAAACCTTACACCATATAGCAAGTCCTAAATGGCCCAAAAATAAAAAATAAATCAATGAAAACAAACCACACTCAATATTTCTTTTTATTGCCTACGATCTTTCAATAGCAATTGTACTTGAGCAGCTACTGGACACTACAACAATGAAAGGAAATGGTTTTCGCGCCATTAAACCGGTTCAACCGACTATATGTCTCTTGAAAGGCATGTTCCAAGTCAGGACCATTGCGGTTGACATACATCGGCAAACAAATACCGAAGCAAGAACGAGGATTATAAAAATAAGAATAAAACCCAATACATTTTGACAACTATTTTTACACCTGATTCGCTTCTTGTACTTTGGCTCTAGACAACTCTGTTCGGTATTTTTTTTACATCCATTGACGATATAAATATGAGAAATAGCAATGGAAGAAAACTCAAAAGTTTAGCTTGATATTCTTTTACTAACGACAGATATAAAGCAACCCGTCCGCTTATTAATACAAATTACAAGTGCTACTTTCATGTGAATTAAAAAAGGCCTACTACAGGGTTGCATGAAAAATTGCCAGCTCGAATATATGTGAATTGTGAACAGAATTCATAATTTTTTAATAAATGTTTCCCGGTTCGCTAATACATAACTTTTTTGGTACAAAGAGAAAACTGAAAACATATATTTATTACCAATCAAAATGTGTAACTAAAAGCTAAGGAACAACAAAATAAGTTCAAAGTGCTTAACTTACCTGAACAACATTTTGGATCAAAGAGCAAAAGAAGAGTAGTCAGATATAATGATTTCATTCTATCTTTCGTATTCGTAAATCCAAACAGCATTCATTGGACCCTTGTTTGAGTTCAAACATGTTTTATCATTAGACTAGTATTCATCTCAATTTATTGGATTTTACACTTTTATCTATCTTATGTCACTACCTTTACAGAGTTCTTATGCTGTACATCAATTTGTCTTCATCTGTATTATTTGTATAAATCGCACAACACGAATTACTGGATCCTTTTAAAAATTAAAATTTAACACGAATACAAACTTAATAAAATATAAGATGCAAATGAAATGTATTTACAGGCTTGTCCTTGTCTTCTTATAAAATTTTAGTTTCTTGATATTTGGGTTATTGGATGTTGTTTGATTTCACTGATTTATTCACTTGTTTACCTTTTTTGGGGACCATTTAGGGCTTGCTATTTGGTGTGAGGTTCCCCACTGTGTTGAAGGTAACCCCTAGATGCTTTATTTTGGGTCGTGGGGTGTTTTCTCCTTGACATTTACCCCATTTCCTTTCTTTTTCATATTCGATAAGGTCTCTACAAAACATGATTAAATCTAGCAATTGAACAACGCTTTAACATATCACAGGCACGAAAATATATACATAATATATAATAATATAAAACATAAGTTGCTGAACTTGAATACCTTTTGCCGGAGGTGTGGTAACATCACTGCTCAAAAATGGAAACTTCATAATTAGACAGGGTTGCC
Source organism: Modiolus philippinarum (assembly GCA_002080025.1). NCBI lineage: Eukaryota > Metazoa > Mollusca > Bivalvia > Mytilida > Modiolidae > Modiolus > Modiolus philippinarum. The sequence goes on along the minus strand of MJUU01038420.1, from coordinate 121,994 downwards.
ACACACCCGGGAAAACGGGAAATAACCCGGGATTTCCGTTTTAGGTGCTCCCGGTCTGGATATAGCCGGGAAAATGCGAAAAATAACTAAAATTCGGGGAAAATCCTTGAAAACGAAACACCGGAAGTTTTTAATAAAATTAATTACTTTCCTATTACGCAAACACAATTTTTTCCACATGCGTCGTAATAAAATAACCGTCGGTTAAAGGGTTCGTAACTGGTTAATGGTGATTGTTCACTTGTACACATGATTTGAATTAACTGGCATTCGTTAAATGCCACTCTTATCTTTACGATATTAATGTAGACAAACTTCAAAATTACGAACTTCAAGGGGCAATCTGACAGGTGTTGTCGCCTCGATCTGATGCGCTTGTTGAAATTGTTCCATTGAAAGTTCCGAGTTGAGGTTCATCAAACAAGGTATTAAAAATATTGACGTACATGTATTGGTCAGCAAATAAAAGTGACAACACAAGTTGGAGTCGAATAGGGTAAAAAGACAAAGGCAAATCCTGGATGTATACACGACAAATGGAAGACAGCTTACTCCCGATCTTGTTCAGGCAGGCAATTTTAGCTAAAGGTGGGTTTGATTAAAATTAAATGATGAATAAACCTCCCTAATTTAAGAAGTTTTTGGCAAACATGCAGCACGCAGAGGTGTTTACCACTACGGATTTTTCGTATTTTCTACGGATTTTCAAGTAAAAATACGCACTACAGATTCACATTGCAAACGTTTACTCAAAAACCTGGAAATGAAATATACTTATTTCCCGAAAATTGGCAATCACTGTTAAAGAGAAGCTTTCGATAGAAAAACAACGTTCTTAGCGCACAGTTGACTAGGTCATTGTCAAAACCAGGCGCCTCCCCAGGTTGTGGATAGGGAAAAGCTTTGTCTATGCATGATCTTCAGTTCAAAATTCGAAAAGCACACAAACCATACGAGGCAAACTGCCGGTGTGAAAACGTCACGCCCTATGAGTATACAGACCTACAAAATGTATCTATGTTTCTCGTACAAAAGCAGATCCGCTGGGGTCGTAAAGCAAGCGCAATTTCCCGCCCCTACCCATTTTTCAGTGTCAATCAAAACTCGCTGCCCTATTTGTCAATTTCGTCTTCATTATCTTTCTTCTTGTACTTATATTTTATTTGAATTGATTAATTTGACGCCTTATATATTCTCGGTGAAAGGCAGACTCGCTAGGGTTCATATGGAAGGCTTTATTTCCTCGAAGAAGAGCAGGATCGCTAGGGGTCCAATGGAAGGCTTTATTTCCTGCCCATTTTACCAATTCCAGTGGCAGTGGGTGGACAGATCATAACACGGAAAGCCTGAGTGCGAACCATTGAAAACAAACTGTGGAGAAACGTTACGCCGCAAGCTGTTGAAATACCATTTCTATATTTGTAGTATTAGAGCAGACCCACCAGGGGTCGTTTGGAAGGCTACATTTCCTGCCCCTACCCATTTCAAGATTTCCTTCTTCTGTTAGATATTACTTTTATTTTGTTTTTGCCTATATTAAGCTTAAATATTGCTCGCTGGACGTAAAACTCTAATCAGGCAATCAAAACAATAATGATGTAGAAATAAAAACAGTGGATAAAGTTGACGAAATGATCTCCACAGGTGAAATGAAAAAATATTTATGATTTAGATCGCTTTTGTTTTATAAACGGGAAACCATTCTCAAAATATGGATGATTACTTGAATACTGATACCGGTTATGAGAGGTTAACAGGTCTGAGCACGAGACCACCATTAGTTTCCTCTATTTGTTCTTTATAACGAAATTTAAAATAGCAAAAAATCGCACAAACCTAAACCAAATTAGATTTGGCTTGATCTTAGGGTAAAAAAAAGATCATAGGGTTTTATTGGTCTTTTTTAAATTCAACTTCAAACAGACAAACCGTTAATTATAAAACTAGATGTCTTCCGAAATCAGTGGTCTCGCTCAATGCAGAACAAAGCAACACCACAAATGAAGAGCATGTATTGTTACATTACTGAATAATTCATGTATTTGTAGAGATTTTATCTGATGTGCATATACTTCATTTCCTTTCCTTGTTTTTTTATGCGGATAAGTGATTGGCCATCTAAATATCTTACAAAATTTCATTTGTTTTAATCCCTGAAATCTTGTAAAAATCCTTGAAAACCCTTGAATTTCATACGAGGAAAAGAGTGGCAACCCTGATTAGAAGGCAGAAATAATGTTTGTTGTAAAGTTTTGATTTGATTTCAGTGGTCAGACTTTCTCAATTTAAATGTATTGGTACATGTATGTCAGTATGATGTTTATGATGGTGTTTCATATCAGTGTTCCCTTTAAAGTAAGTGAGAAATGAACTGTCAGCCTAAAACGAACAATCAAAGGCCAATTGCAACATTGCAAAACAAAAACAAAAAACAAAACAAAAACAAAAACAAAAAACAAACAAAAAAAAAAACTGATTAAACAAAACAAAACAAAAACCCCCAGAAAAGCAAAAACAAAAAAAGAGCAAAGCAAAAAAAAATAAAATAAAAAAAACAAAAATAAAAGAAACAACAAACAAACAAAAGAGACCCCCGAAAAAAAACACAAAACACATAAACAAAGACTAACATAAGCACGGCACAGAAAAGAGAAAGATTCCGTTATCTGTGACGTAACATTATTTATTCTGTATCTAGTGACATTTTTGTTTGCATCTAATGAAGGCGGCTGTGTCGCTAAAATATAATGCAAATACTGTGTTCAATACTACCACTGATATATATTGAAAAAGCAAAATATCTTCACTAGACTGTGACAATGAGGTCAAGTAGGATAAAAGCCGAATAGCAGGCTGTCATGTTCCATATAACAACCCACATACAAAATATTATTGACCTTACATTAATAGATACTGAGAAACTTCACATGATCACTTGAGGTCAGGACAGACTGTCATGTACTACCCAAGACCAACAAATATATCAAATATCATTGACCTACCTCTTATATTTACTGAGAAAATGACCTAATCACAAAAACTTAACATGCTCACTACACCGTGAAATTGAGGTGAAGGACAATAGCCATATAAGAGACTGTCAGGTACTTCCTAAGACCAATCTACATTCCATATATCATTGACCATTTATAGTAATTGAGAAACTAAACTAAGAACAAAAAATAACATGTTCATTGAATCATGAAATTGAGGTCACAGGCAAAAGCCATATAGTGTAACACTATCGGACTGAGCGTGGTAGTAAATTCACAAAATATTAATTGCTGAAAATTAATTCAACTATTTTAATTAAAACTAATTCGGAACTTCTTGAGAGACGTGTTAATGTATTGATCAACAATGGTGGCGGAGTGCAGTGTGTCCTCCTGATATTATGAGGTTATTGACAAGGAAAGCCATTAATTAGAAAGACAGGTAAATTTGGACAATGATTATTGCCAAAGAAAGTTATTAATTAAAAGACAGTAGAAAAGTAAGTGAGAACCTAATTTAGACAATAATGTACCAGTCTGGATTCTAATTAAAAAATACGATCTCGGGATAATAAAAACGAACTGCAGGGAATTGCTCTCTCTCTCTTCTCACTTGTCATTCAGTCAGTCGACATTGTTGTATTCTATTATTATTGAACTTTAATTGTTGTGTGTGTATTGCAAAAATAAAACAGTTGGTAATTGTAAGCAGTTTCATATTGACACTTCAAGATATCGAACCTGAGTTGCAAATAATTCGAGCAATATCGTCTTACAATAGCAGACTGTCATGTACTACTCAACCATACTGAGTCAAACAAGAAATACAGTGAAAATGGCGTGATTAAGATGCTTGAATTTTTGATCGACAACATTTTTGTTGAATGTGGAGGCCGTGTTTTTCAACAGACAATAGGGATTCCTATGGGAACAAATTGTGCGCCACTTTTAGCTGACCTTTTCCTTTTTTCGTATGAAGCAAAGTTTTTACAAGGGCTGATACAACAGAAACAAAAACAGCTAGCCCAGACTTTTAATTTCAGCTTCAGATATATAGACGATGTACTTTCTCTTAATAACCCAAAATTTAAAGAATATTTACATCGTATCTACCCCAGTGAACTTGAAATTAAAGAGACAACCGATACACCCGATTCTGCTTCATACCTTGACCTTTTGTTGTACATTGACGAACATGGACGTCTGAAATCTAGATTATATGACAAACGTGATGATTTTGACTTTCCAATTGTGAACTTTCCCTTTCTCTGCAGCAATATACCTGCATCCCCAGCATATGGAGTATATATTTCACAATTAATTCGTTACTGTAGAGCGTGCAGTACATACAGTGACTTTGTGGAAAGAGCAAAAGCACTGTCACAAAAACTGCTGAGTCAGGGATATGTTCAGCCTTTGTTACTTTCGTCCCTTCAGAAATTCTATGGCCGTCACCACGACATCATAGATAGATATGAAATGTCAGTGTCACAAATAAAAACTGACA
>MJUU01038420.1:83747-117448 GCA_002080025.1 Modiolus philippinarum | reverse complement strand
GCCATCTTGAAAAAAGTCTGTTTCAACCAGACTCTTACATTAAGGAGACTATATGAAAAGAATCGGAATGATCCAGACTATCGTTAAAAACGCGTACGGCTTACCAGTTATTCATACGAAGGCACAAAAAATAATCCATTCATGTGGCGATACAGTGTCCATTTCATGATCAACTACATCGTTTTATGTGTTTATTGTATTTATTTAATATCTTTTAAGAGATACTTTGCTTTTTTAATCTCAGAGCACTTAAACTGACATTCGAAATTCACGATTCGGTTCATTCATAAAAATTTCCTGTGGCGCGCAGTTTTTATGAATGGATACATAGTAACTTCTAGTTTCGCTGTTGTAACCAGAGTTGTTAACCCTCCCGGTCTCACCGTGAGGCTACCGGTTTTTAGCAGCCGGTCTCACGTCTACCGATATGCCTCTGAAAGCTCCCGATATTAAAATTTTCTCTCAAAAATATTTTTCCGTTACACCGGAAGTAAATATTGGCTGTTCCAATCACACCCTGCGAGGTAAACAAAGGCTGTTCCATTCACATTCCGCCTAACGAGATTACGCGAGAACACGAATCAGCTGTGTATTAACGACAAAATGGCGTCGCCTCCGCGAAAAGGGTAGATACAATTCAAAATTCCAAAATAAATGGATAAAAGAGATGGACTTTTTGAGCAAGAGTGATAAATATATACACGCAGTGTTTCTGTTGTGTGGCATAGCCTTTGCCTTAATGCACGGAGGATGAATTGACGTTGTTCGCCATAGAGAAACAGAGGGACACAAATTTAAACGTAGTGCTCGACTTCGGACTCAAAATGCTGAAATTCTGTTTACATTATTCACAGTAACTTCGGTGTTTTGTTATTTGTAGCTGAGCACAACCTACCATTCTCAGTACCTTGCACTGATGAGACATAAGTTGTAGAAATGCCCATATGTAGATAGTAAATTTACAGTGACTTCGTTATTGAGTTATTTAATCATATGCAAAAATAATGAAACTTAAGAACTAGATGACTTGACAGAGGAAGTGACAAAATTGGAAATATCAACATTAATTAAGCCACCGAGTGTCACACTTGTACTCGGGCTTGTACTTTGGAATACTTACATGTACGTATACCAACAAAGAGGAGCAAGACAATGAAATGTAAATAAATAGAGTTTTAAATAAATTGCCAGCAACCCATATAAAAACTGAAAAGACAACCTAAACCGGGAAGGAAAATTTCGGATTTTAATTCTTGAAAAAATTAAATGTCAAGATTTCAGCAAAAAAGTAATAATTACAGAACTTCTGGAATACCCAGGAACCTGCCTTAACAGCATTCCATGCTTTGATTTGTGTTGTATATGTAACGTTCGTGTGTTTTGTGGGCATGTGGTGTCTTTGGTCTTCCGTCTTTTGGTGTTCTTGCTTTTGCCTTGTCTCTGGACTTTGATTTGTGTAATCTTGTGCTTTGTTCCTTCGGTATTCTACTGCCGTTGTTTTTTCAAGACCAATATATATACCAGATATCACTGACCTACCACTTATATATACTGAAAAACTAAACCTCACCGTTCATTGAAGATCTTATGATGGCTTTGAGTTGTTATTACTCCCCTTTAGGTCGTTCGTCTCTTTGACACATTCCGCGTTTCCCTTCTTTTTTCTAAATACAAAAATTAACATGTTCAATAGCATTGACCTACCACTTATAGTTATTGAGAAATAATCAAATACCGAACTTACTGTGAATGACCTAATCACAAAAACCACTTATAGTTACTGAGAAACTAAGCACAAAATCTTAACATGTTCATTGGACCATGAAATTGAGGTCACAATTAAAAGCTATATAGCAGTCTGTCTGTACTCAAGACCAACTTACATACAAAATAACATTGAGCTACCACTTATAGTTACTGAGAAAATAACCTTATCACAAAAACTTCACATGGAAGTTTACGCTGCTGCCATACTTTGTACGCATATATGTCTCGCTTTTCGCGCTGCTCTTAGTCGCGGGCAAGACAAAAATGAACAACACGAATCCAATAAAAATATGGGTGAGATCAGGTGCACATTTGATTCAGAGTTCATTTTGGTTAATAAAAATAAAGGTGAGCTTCAAATTTAAATTCCTAAATGGAAGATCATATTCTTGTTTTAGAGTTAAAAATGAGCGGCGTACCATCATGATATACAAAAGGGGAAAGCCAGAAAATAAAACTATTATGCCATATTGACATTTTGCAATGTACAATAAGAGATTTGTAAATCTGTCGTTTAAAAAAAGTGATGTCAACTTAGATCACTGTATTTGCATCACTTTTTATGATGCAAATTTATTATACTTTTGTGGGCATGTAGAAGTGTCTTTGGTCTTCCGTCTTCTGGTGTTTTTGCTTTTGCCTTGTATTTGGACTTTGATTTACATGTATGTAATCTTGTGCTTTGTTTCTTCGATATTCTACTGCCGTTGTTTTATATGACCATTCTTGAAATAAAGGGCCTGACTAGAGTTTGGTCTCTTCCCCCTAAGGTAGCTTTTGTATGACCCTCGGATCATTCGAATAAAATTAATCGGCGCACAAGTACACGTAGTTCCTATAGGTATACTTGTCCTCAAAATTTCATCACTTGCCATCAAATTATGGAAAACATGTTATCAATGAAAAATTCCTTCATAAATTTTTATGGTTGAAACTTGCAGTTGTATCAAATATTGTTTTGTTTTAAGTGTACTCTGATATAGTGCTTTATTTTGGCGGTACTATATGTTCTCGATTTTCAGTTAAACAATGAAATATTCGTGGGTATTGATTTTTTTAGTGCTTGTTTTGTAAAACGCGTAATACGCAAAAATTAATACCCGCAAAAATAACATGCACACAGTTGTCAGTTTCTCAACTTCATTATGTGTTTCATCAGCAAGTGTCAATTTCGTACTCTTTGTGGGAAACATGTCATGCTTCGCGTCATGTATAACTTCTTCTACATATATTGTGATACCAACTACTCCAGCAACAATATTCTGCTTTCTCACTTTGCAAGCCGGGCTTTGGTCCAATTTCTTATATTTACACTCTTATTGGCATAGTTTGCTTGACTAACTTCACTTTGATTGTTTCTTTGTAACGTCATTTGCACCTATCAATTTTAGTTGGGGTTTTGTTCCCTTGTTTTGTCTTGTCTCTGCACTTTGATATATATATATTCTTTCCTTCGATATTCTACCGTTACATAGACGATATTATGTCACTAAACACCTCTCGCTTTGTTTTGATTTTCGTCATCTGATCTATCCAAAATAGCTCAATATTAAGTTTACCGCAGACGCTTCCACATCGGACTCAGCGCTAGAGATTCATCTGGAAATAGACAACAGAGGTAGACTTCAACTTAAGCTGTAGAGCAAACGCAATCGCTTCACGTTTACAATTGTCAACTTTCCTTTTTTGTAGCAACATTCCAACAGCACCGGCATATAGAGTTTACATAACCAAGCTACTCAAGGGACCTATGATCCATACAGTGACTTCATTGATACAGCTAAGTTGCTCACAATAATCTATTAAATCAAGGGTATGTTACACATTATTTGAAGTCATAATTTCAGTTTTACGGTCGACAGCACTATCTTTTGGACTGCTATGGGATATCTTTTTTTCCAGGATGACAACAGATCTTTCCATTAAAAGTTTAATTCTTGTTCCTGTACCGGATTTGACTTTACTACCAAATTTGACATGATCAACACGGCGGGTGTCTTTTACTGTTTGTGTGTAAGAAACACTATCTCGACTGCCTGGTGAAGGAGATGGGCATCGACACTTCATCTGGAAACCCTACCTATAGACCTTTTTATTCATAAATTCATGGGTGCCGCCATTGCCGACTTACGAATGAACTGTTACTGGAAGGGTGTAACGTTCGTAACACCTCGGCGTTTGCCGATCTATCGGTATAAGGTTTAATGATACAGGTGTCATACTTCAAACTTTCATTTCTCCAATAACACCTGTTGAGAAAGTGATCAAAACCTATCTGTGTTATAAAATAGTTTTTATGACATCAAAGAAACCGCATAATATATGATATTATATTACAAATAACTGTTCATTAAGCAGAGAAGTTCGATATTTTACAAGTTGATTAAGAAAACTGAACTTTGTTTTGAAGGAAAAGAAATCAAATTTACAAGAAATATAGATAACAAATTAATCATTTATATTTCAGAAAAAAAATATTTGAAGTATTCTTGATAGATTTTCCGAAAGTTTGGAAAAATAACTTGGATATTGATATTTTTATAAAGGATTTTAATGTACATATACAAGCTCTTAAAATTTTTGCTCACATTCATGACATTGTAGAAATGGACTTTTATTCAGCTAACCAGAATCAGAGAATAATACAAAAAAATGATGATACATTTATGTTAAATGCTTTTGAAATATCTGCTTCCTGAAACATTTTGAATTTGTTTATAAAGTAAAAAAAAGAAGTATTTAATTCAAATAGGCTCTGGTAATATTTTTCGTAGGGAAAAACAGCTAATCTTCAAGACAATGACATTAAATTTGTAATTAAACTGCATTTCTCTTATTTGAAAAATGCACAGGAATGTCATTCTGAAAGAATAAATATAAAAAAAATAGTTACATGAAACAAAATAATTTCACACTTAAAAACACGCAAATTGATAAAAAAAAATAAAGATTAAAATGCACAGTTTGAGATTTGAGTTCACGGATAGCGTGCAACTTGTCGAAATTCAAAAAATTCAAATAACATATTGCAACTATTTATTCCTTTATTTTATGACCCGTGTTTCTTTAATTAATTCTTTTGAGATGCGGTTCAAACTATATTTCGGGGATAAATTGGTTTATGCAATGAAAATATTAACTTTTTACCAAAATTTTGATATTGGCCTGAGTTACCTTCCTCCGACCAAAAGATATAGATGTAATTTTTGTGCTAGAAAGGAGCAGTCCAACTGGAAAGTGGTTTTGTGTGATAGTACTTTGTTCTATTTTGAGAAAAATATATGTGTAGAAATAAATTATTTGTGAAATTTAATTTCAAAACACGTGGTAAATAAAAATTTTATTTTAAAATCCACTATCTTCATTTTTTTGTGGAAGCAATCAATGGGTCATAAGATTGGTTTAAACAATTACACTGATCTGTATATAAAGGACACGTGTCATGCCTCCAGGTGTAATAATCTACCTAGACACAACCGTTTATTGTCACCTGGATGGAAGCATGAATTACTGAATTATGTAATATTCTACAATACACAAAAAAATATGGTAAAAAATTTTACCAATTGCATTTTGTAATATATTAATTTATAGAAATTTAATTTGAACACGTATATTGTTTCAGAACGGATACCTGTTTGAAATAAAAATTTTAAAATTCTATTTTTTATTAATTTAATTAGGAAAAATGACCATACGTTGCCACGGTGAAAAATCCAGTCTACACCCTCTTAATGGCGGACGACTATGCGGCACCTGGTGGTCAAGTTCGATAACTCTGTAATCACCAATTTCTGAAAGCGTCTATACCCCTACTACAATATCGAGGGGTCAGATTGTAAAAAATCACACTTCAGTTTTAGCATCATTTGGCATAAAAGCCAATGATGAAAACAATCAACTCCCTTACATCTACTGGGTACCTAAACTACATAAGAATCCATACAAACAGAGATTCATTGCCGGGTCTTCCAGATGCACCACTAAACCTCTTTCACAGCTCCTCACTACTTTGTTGACCGCAGTCAGAGATGGCCTGAAAAAATACTGTAATAAAGCTTACTCCACAAGCGGTGTGAATCAAATGTGGATTCTTAAAAATTCCAAAGATCTCCGTGAACAGCTATCATCAACCAGTCTTACCCATTGCCATAGCATTCAAACTTTTGACTTTTCTATTCTTTATACAGCCCTTCCACACAATAACTGAAAACAGTAATTGCAGATTTAATACATCAATGTTTCTGCACTAAAAATGGAGAACGCAGATACACCTATTCAGTTATAGGGAAAGACAAGATATATTTTGTTAAAACCACAATGATTCAAACAAGAAGTACACTCAGACTGACGTAATCAAAAAATTTTTGATCGACAATATTTTTGTCGAATTCGGAGGTCGTATTTTCCAAATAAAATAGGGATTCCAATGGGAACCAACTGTGCGCCGCTTTTAGCTGACCTTTTCCTTTACTCGTACGAGGCCAAGTTTTTACAAGGGCTTATTCAAAGAAAACAAAAACATTTAGCCCAGTCCTTTAATTTCAGCTTCCGCTACATAGACGATGTGCTTTCTCTTAATAATCCTAAATTTAAGGAGTATTTACATCAGATCTATCCCAGTGAGCTTGAGATTAAAGAAACAACTGAAACACCTACTTCAGCTTCGTATCTAGATCTTTTATTGTATATTGACGAAGATGGACGTTTGAAATCTAAGCTATATGACAAGCGTGATGATTTTAATTTTCCAATTGTGAACTTTCCTTTTCTAAGCAGCAATATACATACCTCTCTTGCCTACGGAGTGTACATTTCACAGTTGATTCGTTACTGTCGATCGTGTAGTTTGTACAGTTATTTTTTGAACAGAGCAAAAACACTGTCCCAAAAGCTGCTTAGTCAGGGATTTGTTCAACATATGTTAATTTCACCCCTCAAGAAATTCTATGGCCGTCATCATAACATCATTGAAAGATATGACGTATCAGTATCTCAAATGAAAGTCGACATTTTCAGCTAGATTCACGTCTTCCCGGATTTGACCACCGACTGACATTTTCCTGGATCGACTCACTCACAGTGTGACGGGTGTTGTTAACAGAGCAGGGCATGCTTACCCGTCCGGAGCACCTGATGGCACTCTCAGTTTCACTGGAGTTCACACTGTGAGTGCCTTTGTTTTGATTTCTATTTATGTGCTTTGTGTCTGTCTAATGTCATTGTTTTGTGTCTGGCGCCATTGTTTTCTGTGTTCTCGTTTTGGCCATGTCTTTGGACTTCGATTTTTGTGGATTCCCCTCCTTTGTTCCTTCGGTATTCTACTGTCGTTGTTAAAAAGCAAAAGATTATTACTGATCTGACCAATGATTTTTAGTCGGTCCGTGTTTATGTTTGTATGTGTGCGTGTGTGTTTTCATGTTTCTTTTATTTGCCATACTCATGCTATGTCTTTCTTTTTTCCGATGTTGCCATTGCCCTTGGATTATTTGTTTTAGATTAACGGTTCGGCTATCACTTACTTTCTTAACATTAGATGTTGTATATTATCATAAAGACCTTATTTGAATTCATTAGAATTAGAAGTTAAGTTCAATATTTTCAGCACAACATGTTTTCTTCTCTTTTGATGCGTTTTGCTGATCTGTGGCAGTAACAAAGCACCCACGAAAACAGCCACTGAACCATCAATCCAAGACATACTGTTCAATACTAGTTCCAAGGATATAAACAAAAATGGTGATATAGATATTACCCGAAAGAGCGAAAAAAAATAACAATAACAAAAATGAAAGAATGTCACAAAAACACTTGCTACGTTAATTTTACCGAGAAATGTCCCAGATTGTTTTTGGAAGTCTAGCTTAATTTGTCTCCTGTTTTAATAAAAATTCCACTTTTGTCCCTATGGTCTCGGTTGAATATTTTAAAATGTTCTGAGCCATCAGAAAGTATAATTTTAAACATGTTCATATTTCTTGTATGATAATATCAAAATGATATTCCTTACTCTCACGTTTATATCTCTCAAATTATGTTTTGCAGGATGAGCATAAAGAAGTGTACATCAAGAGTTTTTATGATAGAACTTTAATATGTGAATACCTTTCGTGTTGCAGACGTCCTGTTTCCTGGTCACAAAGTAGTGTTGTTAAGCGTTTGATTTCTTTATTTGTGCATCATGCATATTTGCAAACGTAACAGGACTACTTGAATCAGTAAGTTGAACATAGTTTTCATCGTGTACATTACAGATTCCATTGTTTAAATTGTACTCTTAAATAAGTACACAAATCATAATATTCCATACAAACTCTAACAAATTCTTTGAACTCAGTTACACATTTTATGACATTGTAATCCCTGGTTTTATAATTTTATAACACAAATAAGACATCTTGGTATTGGGCAAAAATCACCTTACTTTTAAGGATACTAGTATGCTGAAAATAAATAATGCTTGACAAACAGTTGTGAAAAGAAATCAATTTAGACAGGTTTGTTTGAATACTAATTAATTTTAATTTTTTTTCAGGAGAAACTGTGACATTTTCAAGACAACAAGTCAATGGGGTAATAACTTGATTACAAAACAGAATGATCAAGAGCCAAGTCAAAGAGTCACACAATCGTAATTTATGTATTAAACCCCATATTGTTACATTATGATTATGAATATAAATTTTGTTAAACCTTTGGTTATGTAATACAAATGGCTTTGAGAATTATTTAAATTAGTGCTTTTAATTTACTTTCCCCAGATATTTTTGTAAAGGGGTGTAAGATCTCGCTAAGTGTAGGTTTTCAAGGATGTTAATCTGGATTAACGCAAAATTAAGTCAAACGCAAAATCAAAGTAATACAAGAATTTCAAAACAAGTGTATGAAAATAGTACCATAAAAAGCACAAGCTCTGTAGGCATCTACACAAGCTTATCTGCAATTTTACGACCTGCTTCGCGGGTTAAATGTAAGACCTGTTAGTTCTCCGTTTTTGCTCCTTTTCAGTCTTATGTTCTGTAATCACTTGAAGATGAAACATGTTATTCTACCATTTATCAAAAATATCGAAGTGGGAATCATGTAATGCACCAATACCCTGTTTATGAAGATTTTTGTACATACACGATGTATTTGCTCATGGTGATTAGCTGTCTCCGCTCTCGCCACTAGATGTTGTTGTCGTGGGTGTGGTGGGTTGTGATCTTCTAATTTCCGAAACACGTATCTTTGTAAAAATAACAGGACCACTTGGATAATCAAGTTCAACGTAATTTTCATCAAGTATATGACAATTTCCATTTTCTATGTTGAATTCTAAATAGGCACACAAGTCATAATATTCAATACAAACTCTAACACACTCTTTGAAGTCGGCAACCGTCTGTGTAACTAAATAATATGAGGTTTTATAATATATTAAAACATCTTGGTATTCAGCAAAAATCAGCTTTTTGGTAAAGGCTGAAAAATAAAAAGTATGTAGTGAGGAACACGATAATTTTAACATCAACTCAATTTTATACAAGAGATAACGTTTATTTTTGTTGTTGTTGTTTTAATTTTTTTTTCTTAATCCTATTTGCATATTGTACAAAAAAAGAACAAAGCAAGAAAAAAAAACTGTTTCTAGTGCACAATAAGTAAAAATCTTACACCTTTACTTTTTATATTGCAGATTAATGATATTTGAAAGATTATTCTTAAAAATATTTGTACGTTAAAGTATTTGTACTTCGATATTGATTTACACATGAAAACATTGTTGCCATCTTGTTTGATATGATTTGCTTAATACGTTCCAGTGTATATAATAAATATTGAATGGTGTGGTTATCAGGGTATATACAATATAGGATTTACTCTAAATAACAAGTACTGTAGCTATCATCACATGCTCCGGAAGGATAAGCACGATCTACTCCATCCGTATACTGAGTCTTTTTTTTTCTTTACTTATTTTTTTAATTATTTTGATTTTGATTTTGATTTTTAGAGAGAACCAATAAAGTCAAATCATTTGAAACAAATCTAACTTCTTTTTCTAAGACTTAATCTTATGTATAAGTCAAAGCAACGGTGTATTTTGACATCGTCCCAAAAACATTAATAAACTCAAAACAACAAGCGGGTATGCATTTTGTATTTTATTCTATTTTTATTTTCTATCTAAATTTAGTTTATTGAAGCTGCTAAGAGTATTGAAATTATTTTTTTCCATAATTTAACTCTACGAAGTGACGTTACAAAATACAATAAATACCCAAGTTGCATAAAAATCACCTAATCTTTGTTTTGTTGACGTTTCTGTGGATAAACATCATTTTAAGTTGCAATCAATAACTTACCATAGGTTGTGATTAACTCACATTAGGAATTAGTTTCTCTTTAATGCCTGTACAAAGTCAAAACTATTTCGGTTTACAATTTGTCCGGTAGTTTTGCAACTACATGTATTTGGTCATTTATTTTATCAGTATTTGACAATTCTGTTCCGAGATTTGTTATTTTCCTCAATTGCCACGTTGTTCGATCATTGTTTATTATTGCGGCAATAAATTAAATGTTTCTTGCTATATTGTCATTTTCATAGTTTTGAGTTATGATGTTAAACAAGTGCCGAGGATTCCAAAAATTACACGAAAATATTGGGTCGCCGATCTTGTTTCCATGGAAATCCACCTTAATCATTAATCATGTTTGCGTTTTGAAGAAAAATTAAATTCTAGTTTTAAAATTTATTAACAAAATAATCTGCTTGGTAATCTGCTTGGTAAACAGCAACAGAAACACAATGCTAAAATTTTAAGGATTTACAGAAAAATTGATTTAAGAAATTATGTTATATTTTACTAATTTAAAGAGTATGTAGCACATATTACGAAAAAAAAAATGCACGAAATGTGGAATTACACATTCAAATTTACAATATTTTAAAGACTTTTCATTTTGTCGATTTTATGAAATTCTGATATTGTGTGCTTCTAATAATAAGCTATCAAAAAATGGCAATAGCAATATAGGTCACCGAGTTAGTTTAAGAGTAAATCATAAAAATATGCAACTAATAACAAATCTCCCGTCGGTTACCCGCATAAAGTCTGCCAAATTGGAAGGCACAAATTACCTTTCCTCAAAAAACAATGGGAATTACTTTGTGACGTTACAGTTATCGAAGTCATATCCCCAGGAAAAACTCCATATCTATTATCTCCCCTGAAACTATTGGATATGCACTTAAGGTAATAGGTACGTAAATAGCAAAGTTTCCGGATTTCCATGAAATTTTGCAATCAAGTGCATCAAATGAAGCTGAATTCCAAGGTGAAATAAAATCGGTTTAGCTATTTTTATGTTTAAAATATGACCGATTGAAAAATCTATCAGTTTTGTTGTTTTCATGTAGAATCCATGTAAAACGTAGAGAAAAATAATATATGAAACGTCTTTAAGGTAATAGGTACGTAAATAGCAAAGTTTCCGGATTTCGATGAAATTTTACTACAGAGTGCATCAAATGAAACTGAATTCTAAAGTGAAATAAAATCGGTTTACCTATTTCAATGTTTGAAATATGACCGATTGAAAAAAAAATCAGTTATGATGTTTTCATATGGAATCTATGTAAAACGTACAGAAAAAATAATATAATAATCGTCTTTAAATTGCGCGTTTATGAAAAGGTATCCTACAATTTTTCTGCAAAAAGGAAATGTTTTAAACAATGAAATTCCCATTTTAATGGTTTAAATTTTATATAGGGTCACCGAATTAATTTTGCCGGTATAAATAGTGGAACATAGGATAAGCACGCCAAAAATGGATATTTTCGATAAAACCCGCCGCCAAAATAGCGACGTCGTCGATTCAAATTATGATTTTAAGCGTGATCTCAAAGATGAACAACTATTCAGCGATATATACCACGAAAACGAACTCGGTGACCATATTAAAAAAATATATCAATAAAACAGAAATTTCTTTGGCAACATAATATCAGTTTTTCAGAAAAATTGTAGGATACAGTTTGGAACGACGATAATTTAAAGTAAAAATTAAAATTGTTTTACGTTCATTCTAAGGCAAATTTATAACGTTCATCGGTAGAGGCGCTTATTTACGTACGTCTCACCTTATATTGTGCGTTTATGAAAACGTATCCTACAATTTTTCTGCAAAAAAGATATGTTTTAGACAATGAAATTCCCATTTTAATGTGTAAATTTTATATAGGTTCACCGAATTAATTTCGACGGTATAAATAGTTGAACATAGAATAGGCACGCCAAAAATGGATTTTTTCAATAAAATCCGCCGTCAAAATAGCGACGTCGTCGATAAAAATTATGATTTCATGCGTGATTTGAAAGATGAACATCTATTCAGCGATCTATTCCACGAAAACGAACTCGGTGACCCTATAAAATATATATCAATAAAACAGAAATTTCTTTGGCAACATAATATTGATTTTTCAGAAAAATTGTAGGATATAGTTTGAAGCAACGATAATTTAAAGTGAAAATTAAAATTATTTTACGTTCATTCTAAAGCAAATTTATAACGTTCACCGGTAGAGGCGCTTATTTACGTACCTCTCACCTTAAAACAGGTAGCACTTTCTCATTCAATGTAATCAAACTTGGACCATTTAACATAGCAACTAAGCAAACTTTATTGTTCATTTCGATAACTTTTTATACGTTGTTTCAGACACCTGAAGTTTTAACTTTCAAATAATATAATTTTCCAGAACAAATAACAAAAACAAAACAAAACATAGCAAAAACCTGTTTGAATTGATTCTTTGTTATTTGCAAATCAGAACATAAACATAACAAGATGCTCATCTGTACCGCTCATCCGGGTAATTGCTGACAAAATACCGTCCAAATAACCTAATTTCGAATTAACAAAAGCATCAAACATGTGAGATTTCAGTTGCATGCAGTTTGTACATGTATCTTGTAGCATATCAAAACTCTCAAGTAAGCTTCAACAATAATAGAAAAAAAAACACTTTCAATATTCAGTTTTACCCATTTCAGACCACCTTTGAAAAATAATTTAGGTAGGAGTTCCTCTTATAATCTAGGTAATTAATACTGTTGAGCAGACCCTCTAAAATATTTGAACAGGGGTTCTCCTTATTAATTATTTATAAGTGTTTCTACAACATACTTTTTCCACAATTCCTGGTTGAATGGCAACCGAAAACGAGGGAGTAACAGAAGGCTGCACTGTCTATTGCAACTCGTTTAATACTATCAATAAAAAAAGTGTTGAATGGTTTGGAAAAACTTGAAGTCATCACTACAAAGTTTTATGGTCGACATCACGATCTTTCGGACCGCTATGAGATATCTGTTTCCTGGATGATCTTTCCTTTTACAACTAAAGCTTGTTTTTCCTCTACCCGATTTGAGATATTCTATACGGCGGGTGCCTTATAACAAGTAGGAGAAGCTTACTCTACCGGTACACCTGATCACACCCCATGGTATTTATTGGGTCCATGTGTTGATCTGTATGTGTATCTTATTTTCTTTTTTGTCCCGTACTCCTGTGGTGTCCTTGTTTCTTAGTATTTCCGATGTTCCCATTGTCCATGGATTGTTCGTTCTTTTGACTGACTGTTCGGTTCTCTCTCACATCCTTATATAATCAATGAAGGAATATGGAGTTAATACACACGAGAAAAGTCTGTACTAATATATGATAGAAAGCAATATTAGCTAGTACAAATGTTGTTCATTGTACAAGTTGCTGAAATTGTAAAATCTATATTACAGAATACTTTATATCAAATTTCTCTTCTCCTATTTGTTTATGATTGGAACCGAAAGCTCCACTATCCATTTAAACCAATATAAAACCACCATTAACAATGGGCAGAGGTTCCTCCTCTTATAATCTATTTAAAACATATTTTTTAAAAACAAAGGAGACCCACTTTCATAAGAAAATGAGCTAGGGTTCCCATTATTACCTCGATTTTACATATTGCCGAAAGATATATTTTAAAAAAAATCAGTTTTCTTGTTTGGTTTACATGGTAACAGAAAGCTACGCTATTCATGACGGCCCTTTTCACACCATTGAAAAAAATTGGCTGGGGTTCCCCTCATTATGCATATAGTAGATATTGCTGACAACAAATCATTCGGAGTCCCCATTAAAATATTCAGCAAGGGTTTCCCTCATAATCTAATAATAGATATTGATGAAACGTGTAAATGCTTGCTCAGTAGAACCCCCCAAAATAAACACTCTTTGAAAGCTTCAGGAAATTTACCAAAATTAAAATATTTATTTCTAATTCTAAGATTTGTTTTTGACTGTCATTCTGTTTTGACCCCTATTTTGTATTACGTTTTTTACCATCTCTAGTATTATCATCTACCTTTTTAAAATTATCACATTTCATAATTTTTTTAATTTTTTAATTGTGACGGATGCCATGCATGGAGATCATACTTACCCTTCCAGAGCACCTGAATGATACCTCAGTTTTTGTTGGGATTCACACTGCTACTCCTTTATATTTGTGGAGTTCTTGTTCATTTTTGTTTACCTGTTTTGCCTTTGTCATGCTGTCTCAATAAGTGTTGGATATGAACTGTCGTGGCATTTTATTTTTGGTTTTTGATTTCCCCCTTTTCTCATTTCTGCTTCGATATTTGTTTGCCGATGTATATTAGGACTCCCCCTTAACAGAGTGTGGTGAATTGGGAATGATTTGATATATTGTTAATGTCATGGTAATAAAAGGGATAAAACCTTTGCAGCTATACTTGTTCTTAAATCATACCGAACTTGTGCTTTTGAGTTACATTAGCTGCTTTCAATTTAAAATTATTGAAATAATAATTATTCGTAAAGTTTCGCTCCGATAAAGCTCAAGTTTCAACTTGGTCTAGGTTTTAATGATATAGACCAGCTGCTATTTTTCCAAATACTCCAACAATGGAATATTTTACGAAAGGATATGGAGTAAATGAACATGAGACCATAACACATATGTTTCCTCCAACTTCAATAATTTTCATGAGCTGTATGGCCATTTCGGAAATTAATTCCTTATCAGCAGCACTAGAACCCAAACAAAGGAAATCTGTTTCGCTGAAACAAGCTAAAATGCATACGACCTACCTGCCGGCCTTTCAGTATTATTACTCAGCTATATTTCTGATGGCAAACCATTTGAATATGATGTAGACGTATTTATCACTTTTTATGGAGACCAATTAAGGACTATTTGTTTTAGTTCCAATTGGCTTAGTAGTCTAGTAGTTCCAGAAAGAAGATCTTTGAATCAGTTACAAATAAGGTCTAATGATTAACTAAGTTCAACACTGTCTGTTATCAAGGACAAGGAGTAGACTTGACAGACAATTCGCTGTTTCAGAAACTAAAGGATTATGGGTAGAGCGTACACCAAAATATTTTGATTGGTCAAGAATGTAAATAACATAACGTCATTGTTTGAAAATCGATTGTCCGTACACCAAAATTTCAAAGACAATCTCCGTACCCATAATTCCTCAGATTCTTGAACGGCGAATTATTTATAAAGGGGAAAATCTTTGAAAATTTAACTATGCGGCTGGCAGCCACCTTGTATATGATGCAAACTTACCGTATATATTTTTCAGAGGTGCCAACTAAAGACTGATCTGTCCAAGAATGTTTCAGAATGGTCCAGCAGTTTTTTAGAGTGAAATTAAAGAAAATGTCTTCCCGTATTGTCAAATATAATAATTAGTTCCTCGCTTGCAGCATGGGTCTGACAATTTGACCTTGTTCAATCAATAGGGGACTTTTGAATCGTTTTCTCTCCGGTAACAGTTCTACTTTTATACGTAAAAGGTCCATTCATCAATATATTGAGAGGGAAAGACTAATTTATGAACACTGCTGAGCTAAGGGGGATTTATATTTAATCGATTTGGTAGCGCTCAGGTTAATTTGTTCCGTCAATTAAAATTTAGTTAAACAATTTTCATATAGGAAAAATTTTAAATGCACTTCAGTGTTTCTTATGTGGTAAATATTTATTTCAATGGGTTTATAAATCTAGTATTCCTTCTTACTGGTATCATGGGCGATCGTTTCCGCATTCAATTACACGAAAGTTCATATCTCGAAAGTCCCGAATTGTAGTCCTTGTCATGCCGAACAGTTATGCAATTTAAACTTAAGATTGTCCTCTATCTTAAATTGTTTTTGAGATATATGAGGATATGAAATCACAATCTATAATTTGTTTTTGAAACGTGTAAAAGATAACTACATGATTACTACATCGGCAAACGAATACCGAAGCAAGGAGGATGAAAAGGGGAATTCTAAAAGCATATATCCTAATTCACATCCACACGAATTGTGACAGTATGACAAAGACAAAACAAATAAAACAAAACAAGAACAAGATCGCCACATAACTAAAGCACTAGCAGTGTGAACCGTTAGTACTAATGATTAATTTAATTGTAATTTTAACACCTATGCTGGCACTACACTGAAAAGTCGATTTACCCCAGTTCAAAAGTTTAAGGCAAACCCTGCCCAGTCAATCTTAAGTTTTTTACAATCGATTTTGAAATATTGAATATTTATGCAATTTAAAGTAAACTATATCTCAAACTTTTTCTGAAATAAACATATTATATAAGACAAAATGTATAAAATTACTTAAATTTTCCCAAATAAAGGGTGATAATTAATCTTTTTCTTCAAACTTGTCATGTAGGTATACCTTAATATGCTGAATATTCTTAGCCTGTATATATATGTAATGTTTTTTTCTAATAAAAAAGCAAGCATTTGAATATTTTACAGATAAATGGCAATGATTCTACAAAAAGCCATAAGATTTTCATCAAAATTTCAGTGTAAGTTGATCTCATCAGACTTATCATTTTAGCGCCGTAGGACTTTTAAATGGGGGTAGTAACAGAATTACCGAATAGAGTTGTGAACAGCCCAAGACAAAAGACAAACTGAAAACTACCAGAAAAATTGTAGACCATATTAATAAAATTGACAAAATAGGGTCGACTTAAACAATTTAGATATACATGTATCATGTAATCAAATTCATAAATAAAAATACAGATTATTAGTATACACATTCCTAAAGTCGCCTATGTGTTGGAAAACATAGGTGTTGGTTTTTAATACACAAGTTTTTATCATCAAAAACTATACACAATCCTAAATTAGGATTGTAAGTCTAATGTGGTCGTTTTGAATGATGATGGAAAACATGGATGTTGGGTGTCAATTTTATTAATATATTGAAGGAACGGAAAGTAATATTTCAACTTTCTTTTCAATAGCTAATAAACACCATCCTCTATTGAAATTCACCTATGAACAAACAAGAACATCAATGAATTTTCTGGATGTAACTATTTATAAGGGAAAAAGATTTCATGCTAATGACATTCTTGATTTGAAAACATTTTTCAAACCAACAAATTCCTTTACTTATCTACACCGGAAAAGCCGTCATAGTAGACACGTGTTTGGAGGATTCATTAAGGGAGAAGCAATAAGGCACATGCGCAACACAAATGATGAAAGTGAATTAAGAAAAGTTCTTTCCTCGGGTTTTATCCATTCAAACAGTGCTAATTTTTTTTGCACATAGATCACATTTTCTTGGTCATAAGTCACTTTAAAATACATAAAATAGACTGTGAATAAAATTTAATTAACTTCCAATTATAATTTCATCTATTTGAAGGCCTATAAACATCTTATGCAAATTGAAGGAAAACTCAAGAGAGATCTGTTTCCCGCCAAAAATTTTAAGTCTTATATCTCAAAAATTCCTACATGGATTTTCAAACATTTTTGCTCAAATTGTTCCATTAGATGTGCTCTTCAAGACAAAAGGTCAGAATTTTAATTCTGATTACAAAAGTTTTGAAACTCGTACTCCCTTAAGGTAGATCGGTAGTCTTCCGCCATTTTGAATTCGCTATTTATGTTGTTGTGGTATTATCTGCTTTTTAAATATGCAAATATTTTTATTTGTAATAAGTCAATCAATATTATATTCATAATACAATATGCAAAGGACGTACATGGAGTTGAATTTACATGTCTTTATCTAATAAGACGAGGCTTGGTTACTTGATAATTAAATAAGTTGGAACAAGATATTTGAAAAAAGGAGATAATCTGATAAAAATATTTTACATAAATATCACTAGGAAAATTCACATTTTATAAATTTTATGGAAAACAAAGTCGGTGACCCCCATTTTTCTTTATATTTTTTGAAAGTATGTTCAAAGGGCTAACACATGAATAAAGTAGAAAAAAATCTATGGAATAGTTTTAAAGAAATCAACAATATACCTGTTTTTCCCTATATATTCATTAGAAATATTTGATTATTTTGATATCAGTTATTTTAAAAACAAGCACGGTGACCCCCCTTTTTTATTTTTTTACTTCAATGCTAATATAATAACGAAACTTTCCTGAGAAAATTAAGAAAATCTATGGAAAAAATTTTGGACTACCCATCTACCTTAAATTAAAATTGAAAGAAAGAGGGTATAACAATAATGAAATAGGTCAAAATATCAGAGAAGCTCTCTCTCGTAACAGGTCAGACCTTTTGAAAAATGGAAGTAAGGAAAAAACTAAGGATATTCCTTTGGTTTTCTCCACAAAATATAACCCATGTATAAAAAGTATAAAGAAATATATAATGAAACATTGGCACCTACTGTAAAATGATGAAATTTGTAAAACTGTGATTTCAACGGAACCAGTTATTGCATACAGCAAGCATAAAAATTTTGGGGACATATTGAACTCTACCAAATTAAGAAACTAATGGCAGATCCCTGATGATGACAAGCCATATAATATTGCCGAAACACTAAATTAGTGTAGGGTCGAGTTTTATTTATTGATAGTTCAATTAAGTATATTAATTGAATTGCTGACATAAGGAAAGTTGGACAAAATATTTAATTTATGAACTTTAATTAAGTTCAAGAAATCTGAAATATCCCATTTGAAAATTATGATGGTAGACATGGGTGTCAAATTAAAATAAAAAGCATTTCAAGAGAAATTGTGGGTTAAACCGGTTTTAGGGTTTTACGATTTTAAATCTAACGGTTTTCGAATTATTGCCAAAAACTACAATTTACACTTATGTCCTATTTTAAGTAAGTGTAGCCGTGATGTTTGATCTGGGACACAGAGAATATTATTTAAAAACTAAATGCCAAGGAGATGATTCAGTTAAAGTTAGGACCCGTTTGGCCAAGTAGTTGCAGAGGAGAGATATTTGAAAGTGAGCTAACGATGGACTGACAACGGGAGGACGAAAACGTATAGACGACGTACGCTAGGTGAACTAACAATATTGTATGAAATTAAATATAAGACAGCCGAAATTGTAGTATGATATAATGGTAAATTATTACAGAATGTGCTTTTATATCAATAATATCAGGGAAAAAGACGATAAATCGGCAAACAAATGCTGAATCCAAATAACTAAACACAGAAATTACTGTGAATTTACTTTCTGCACATGCGCATTCCGACAAATTACGTCTTTTCAGTGCAGATAAAATATTTTTGTTTGGAAGACAAGAACCTCAAAGATGTTCAAAAACTGATCGAGAACAAATAACCAATATGATCTAAATGTAAAGCCAAAGCCAAAATCAGCTAGGGACAGAGCTTTGCATGAGGGAGATACTCCTTAGTTTTAAATAAAAAAATTGATATTGAAAGGTTTCAAATATAATCGGCTTTCGTGTCAGCAGATGTTTAAAAACTGATAGAGAAAAAATAACCAATATGATCTTAATGTACAGTCAAAATCGCCGAAAGGAAACAATATTTCAAATCACAAATTAAAAATCACGGCAATTTAGATGTTACACAAATAAAAGCCAGATGCTAGTTAAAACAAAAGTGTGAAATTAAAGTAAAAGCAGAGTGAACCCTCAAATAACTGGAGATGTCATAAGGTACTCCATCAGGATGAGGGTAATAAAAAAATACCGAACAGACTTGTCAAGAGTCCAAGTCCATGAGACAAAAAGCGAATCAGTTGGAAACAACCGGGAAATTTTTCTACCTGAATGGTCCTGACTCAGTACGGAAATTTCAAAATAATGGTAAGTTAAACCAGTTTTATGGCGCGTGAAACCTCTAGTTCCATGGTGGTAATGTCCGGCAGAATCTCAACAGCAATTGATATTGAGAGGTCGCAGACAGTTGAAAGAAATGATCATCCAAGTATTAATTAAAAAAAGAATCTTGCGTCAGAGTTTAGACCAAAACTCCAAATTTTTCCGCAAGGGACTGATATTCATCAAATAATTTTTTTTTAATGATCGTATTTGGCGGAATTATTTGAAGCATTAAGGCGATCACAGAGATAACTATGTCCAATGAGATAGTCATTATAAATTTTTTACGAAAGGATATGGAGTAAATGAACATGAGACCATAACACATATGTTTACTCTAACTGCAACAATTTCAATGAGCTGTATGGCCATTTTGGAAATTAATTCCTCATCAGCAGCACTAGAACCCAAACAAAGGAAATCCATAATTTCAAAAAATTGCTTAAAATGCACAAAATCAAAAGAAATCCGAATAATCAGTAATATCAAATATAGCCAATCCAAAACTACGATGGAGGGAGTTAATCCTTAGGTTTAAGAATTAACATGAATTTAGATAATAGTAATTGAAAAAAGTGTACACATGAGATATTATCTCATGTACAAGTACACCATATCTAAGAAAAATAAAGAGCATTCATCTCTACCACGGGGTATTGTTTTACCAACTCCACACTGAAAAAGTTGTGCTAGCTCTCGTGTAACGAATCAACTGTGAAACATGCACTCTCTAAGCAGCAGAAGATGGAATATTACTGGCCATGTTAGGGAAATTGATTATTTTGAAATTAAAATATTCCCTTTTGTCGTGAAGTATAGTACTGAGATGACCATTCTCGTCAAATTCGAGATATGAGTCCAAAAAGATGTAGATCTAGTGATTTCTGTCGTTTTCTTTATCTCTTGTTCTGGTGGATATATTAATAGGATTCATTTATTTACATGTACTAGGCCTTGGATCAGTTTGGTTAAATCATTCTCAAAGAGTGCCTAGGATGGAGATATTTATCACTAAATTTAAGGACCAATTTTGTCAAGTAAGTGAGAACCAAACTGTCTATCACAAGGACAATGGCAACATCGGAAATAACAAGGAAACAGAGACACAACATGAGTATGTAAAATATGATAGATAAGATAACAGGAAACACCTACAATGGCTGAAAAAAAAAAACACAGTCACATTCCACACATACAAAGGAACTGTAAATAACAAACACAAGAATTAAATTAATGTATTAAATGATTTTACTCACCCACACTTGAGCATGATTGAAGTAACAAAATAAGTGTAGCCAAATAAAAAGATCTCATCCTCATGTTTAATGTCCCAATTCCAAATTACATGTAGAATGATTCTGTATGTTGTCAGACATGTTTTATCATTAGATAACTTTTGATTAATCAAATTTCAGACTTGTATCAGTTGAAATCAATTTCATCTCTTATCATGCAGTCTTTTCAATATTAAATTGATTTGTCTGTTTATATACAATTTACATATCATGCAATAGTACGTTATTTCAACCATTGTAATTGTTACCAAGCTGTGGATTTAATTTCCTACTAATTCAGATTTAAAGAACATAATAAATATTATTCAGGTGAACACCATTGCTGAAGAAGTTTTACAACTATTGGAGAACGGTCATGTGAGTGTAATAAGAGATAATTTATCGTATTGTCAATTAAAGATTGGAATATATTATCTTACTTTTGAGACATCAAAGTTCTTATTTTAGAGTTCCCTTTTCTTACGCTAATTAAAAAAGAAAACAAATCACGTATGGTTTGCCGAAATATTTATGCAATATTGTTTTGACTTTATAATCACCTATATAATCTATATATTGTTTGCAACTATTCTCATTATTTGGTGTATGTACGTTACTATTATTGAATTGTAATATCATCTGAAGTATAATTTTATTGGAAAATGTGAGAAAAATCGTCGCTTACAAAAACTACGCTGGGGTGTACATTACATATTTTCATGATGTTGAACAGTAGGGCGTTATGCCTTTGGGTAAACACACGAATTGGAACTGCATTTTTGTGTAGAAATTCAGAGAATACAGTCAGAAATCAATTCAAACACAAGTAAAAGTGCAGGACGAGGAAAACTCGGACATCCTGGGGTAAGATTTCAATTATCTCGGACTCAGCAAGCTTCGTTGAAGAATTGCCCTTTGGTGCTTTAGACTATGTCTAGCACTTCAATTTGTGTAAGTTTAACTTCTGGTGCGAACAAGCCCTTAATGTCTTCCATTCGTTGTAGTAGCGTCCAATTTCATTGGTCAACATAATGAACAACAAAAAAAAACTCATTTCTCGATGTTTCATCTTGTCCGTTATACCCTCTGACGTGGAATAGTGCAGTATATATTGACGTCAAATTCAGTGATAACATTATCTTACATTCAAAGGATTGGAATTGTAAAAACAATTACTTTTGAAGGCGTTTATGGATGCGGAAGCTCGAACTTTCACTCACTTGTTTTACAAAAAGTCCTTTGGACTATATATTTAGTTTTTGAGTGAGTTTACCGCGTTTATACATTGATTAACACCTCCAAAATAAATTTTATTGCTGTAGTATCCCTGAGTACAAGACAGAAAATAACCAGACAACTTAATCTGATGTCACTGACGTCGCCTGGGAAAGTTGGATGTCCAGTACCGTCTGGTGGTTAAAAAATCGATTTTATTGAAATGAAAAATTAAGAAATACACATCCAAAGCTAAGATTTCAATATTTCCTAAACGAGGCTTGCCGAGTCGGAGAACCATTTTTATCTTACTTGAGTTTGTCATCTTTCATGTTCAACGATGTTTGATTTAAACATTCTTTATCTTAAATAACATAAAACCGAAGTAGCTGTTAGTTTGGATTCTGCATATGCGCATTTCGACATTCATTTTTCTCCAGTTCAGATAAAATGAAAATATTAGAA
Organism: Modiolus philippinarum; assembly: GCA_002080025.1. Taxonomy (NCBI): domain Eukaryota; kingdom Metazoa; phylum Mollusca; class Bivalvia; order Mytilida; family Modiolidae; genus Modiolus; species Modiolus philippinarum. Next base: position 94,548 of record MJUU01038420.1, on the reverse strand, counting down.
TATACCGAAATATGTGTAAAGACTTATAGAGAACAAATACCAATAATTTATAAATAGAAAAGTCAAAATCAGCTAAGGACAGAGCTATGCAAGAGGGAGATGCTCCTAAGTTTTGAACATTTTTTTAATTTAGATTTACCAAGTTTCCAGATAAACGGTTCTCGGGCCAGCATCGATGTACTGGCTACTGGCTTTTGAATACCCTCGGGACTAACAACCCACCAGCAGAGGCATCGGCCCATTTGTTATAATTACATAATACCGAATTTGCTGTTAATTTGGATTCTGCATATGCCATTTCGACAATGTATGTCTCTTGAGTGCAGATTAAATCAAAATATTGGAAATCCATATACCGAAATATGTGTAAAGACTGATAGAAAACAAGTACCAATAAGATCTAAATAGAAAATCCAAAATCAGCTAAGGACAGACAAAGGTGACCTAAAAATAATATAATAATTAACTATTCCATACTTCGTATACATTTTGTAAAACAAAATCACTGAACCTTTTTCTTTCTGGAGTATCACGCATTTTGAGTTGCGTACCTCTTACAATTTACATTTACGCGACTAGTGATCTTGAAGCCTTTGAAGCAAAACATATTAGATATTGTAAATAAAGATATTGTTTCTACACTTCCATTTTCGGATCAGCAAAATATTCAAGGAGTAGCTTAACATTGTCTTGATTACTGTAATTTTCTTTTCATTTTTGATTTTTATTTTAGAGTTAGTAAAAACCAAACCGCCAATTTAAACACGAATCACACTAAACAATGACAACATCGGAAATACCATTAAACTAAAATATAACAAGAGTACGGCACAGAAAAGAAAAAAAATGAGTACACACATGCCAAGATTTACAACACGGACCTAATAAAAAGGCCATGCGGGAGATCAGGTGCACCGGAAGTCACATCTTCTGCTTCTTATATGAAACACATCTCGTACTGAAATTTCAATTCCGATAGTAAATTAAAATCCAGTAGTAAAATCCAGTAGAAGAACTGAAGCTGTAAAGGGAAAGATCTGTTGCCATCTGGCCATGGGAAACAGACATTCTATAATGGTACGCAAGATCGTGCTGTCGACCGTAAAACTTTTGAAGTGATGACTTCCGGTTATGGGTAACATACCCTTCTTTAAGTAACATATTTAAAAGCAACCGAGCTCTATCGAGGTCGTCACTGCATTGAGCGTAGGCTCTTGAGTAGAGAATGCGCTGGGATATGTAAACTCTATATTCTGTCGCTGTTAGAATGTTGCTTAATAGAAAATGGAAGTTGACTATTGGAAAAATGAAGTCATTGCGTTTGTCTTTCAACCAAGTTTGAAGTGTACCTCAGTTGTCAACTTCAAAGATGACGGTCAAGGAATAAGACTCTATATATAGGAAAAGCCTGTAGTATCTTTAATCTCGATATTTTTGGATAGATACGATGAAGAAAATTACCAAAATGAAAGTTGTGTAGGGACAAGATATCATTTATAGAACTTTAAGGATGTAGTAAGGTGAAATTAAATACATCTACGATTTTAAAGTGATACCATAAAGGGAAAGAGCATTGGCAAAGGAATAATGTCAGATAAAAATATTTATAGGTTATTTACTTTGTTTTCAAAATATTTCACATTTTAAAAATGGCGAGAAAAGACTCTCTTGGACTTTTACCTTAGTATAAAATGGATAAATTATTGATTTCTTTCTCATGGAAGGAAAATCTACAATCTAATGAAATCTTTCTTACTTACCTTGAATGATCTACTGAAGCCTCTGATTGCTATAACATTGTGTGCAAAATTTACATGGTAATAATGGATAATTTCCGAGCACCTGATGTCACTATCAGTTCCACTTGACTTCACACTGTAAGTGTCTTGTTTTTGAATGTTGTGCTTTATATCTGTCGAACGTCATTGTTTTCTATATTCTACGTCATTGTTTTCTGTGTTCTCGTTTTGGCCATGTCTTCGGTTTTTGTAAATTCCACTCATTTGTTCCTTCGACATTCCACTGAAGTTTTTTCCGAGAAATCTGAATGACTTCTATGAATTTCAAAAACCTCACTTTACTACATCCTTAAATCAGGAGTCACATTTTATTCATGTTGACCGACAAAACAGACAAGGACATAACAGATAAAACAAAACACGATAATACAGAGGCAAAACAGATAAAAAAAAACAAACAAACAAAAAAAAAACCAAAACAAAACAAAACAAAAACAAAGAAAGAAAACAAAACAAAAAAAACTTGGCAATATAGAGGCAAAACAGACAGAAAAATGACAATGATGAAACAATACATTATGATATAAAGAGGAAAATAGAGATAATAAGACAAAGATAAAAAATTCATGATAATATAGAGGGAAAGGAAATAGAGAATACACGACAAAGATTAAATAAAACATTGCAATATAAAGGAAATGATATGAAAAACATGACATACATACATGAAACAAAATGTTTCTAATAAAGAGGAAAGAGATACGAAAAACATGACATACATAAATGAAACAAAACGTTTCCAATAAAGAGGAAAGAGATACGAAAAACATGACACACATACATGAAACAAAACGTTTTCAATATAGATCGAAATAGATAGAAACGACATGTAAGAAACGATAAAGCAAAACTTTTAACAAAGGATGCCTTCTTTTTTAACACACTCACAGACAGAGCGTTTTGGAAAGTATGAACTGTAAGCTTATAGTTTCTGGGTAATGTAATCTTGTATCTGGTTCAATATTTGTCATCAGATTTTATAGTTAGACAACTCTATATGAATTTTACAAAGCAAACATTTTGCATATTACAGCGACAAAATCACTGTTTAATTGACAGTCTTTATCAGCATTGTATTGTTCTTTATATATTTTATTTTTTTATGGTTTGTAATTCAAGTTGACGCATGATAAATCACAACCAAAATATTTACATTGAAACAAATGCATTTACTTAAAATAGATTTTCAGTGAAAATAAATATGTAAAATTTAAATAAAATAACGAGGTTTTCTCTGTTAAATTCTAACTTTTCGTGGGAGTCAATTTTCTAGGTTTGCGTTTGAAAATAGAACATTAATTTCAATGAAACATTGTAACAAATTATTTTATGACATCTTTGTAAACTGTGTCGAAGAGTACCTGTGATAAAGACCAGTTTAACTGGCATTCAAAGCTTCTCAGGTGAACTAATTCAAAGATTAGGGATTAAACCCCTTCGTTTAATATTTATGTTTTCGTTGTTAACGAGTTGCAACGAGTTTATTCAGGTTAAACTCATATGTATTTTACTCAATTATCGTAGGGAAATTTCCCCGCTTGGGTTTATAGCAATGTCAGTGATGTATTGTTACATCATGTGGTGATGCTTACACATGCCAATACACGAATTAATATATGGAAATTTCCCCCACGGAAGGTTAGAAGTTCTTATTCAATTATATAGCCTTTATTTTATTTTGTTTAGAGATTTAATACTAACAAACTTTTTTTTTCTTTGGAGGGGAGGGGGGCGTAATTTCCACACAATATGTTGACATCTTGTAAATTTGTTTTGTAGAAATTATCCAAGAAATGCAGAAATGTAACGAAATTTAGTTACTAATAAACAAGAGAGTAGAAATTCTTTTTTTTTCAAATACATACAAATTCTATATAAAACATATCTGATTTATCCAAAATATTCTTGAATGTTTGAATAAAACTTCATTAAGCAACTAGCTTAATGTTTCTAATTATGTTTTAGGACTCTCTATTTTAAAATACATGTAGCTGGAAGTATAATTAGAACACGGCCATGTTTATACGATCGTAAAAAAATTGAGGTCGGATAATTGTATGAAACAGTCGTCGTCGTTGTGGCTGTCGTCTGTAGACACTTATGTTTTTGGTCAAAAATATTTATATTAGTTTCACTTGATCAATCCTTATAAAATTTTAACATAATGATCCTTGGCATAAAAGAAAGGCCATTTTGCCCCCTTAAAAAGGGGCCAAATTGGATGTTTTTATATATTTTGGTTTGGCTGTAGTATCTTTCACGACGAATGCATCGTTCATGAGATAAACGGATTTCTCGCCGAATGCACCGTTGAATGAAATAGATGGGTCATCTCATTTTTTTAATTTTTAGTCCAATTTTGATGCATTTTTTTTAATTGGATTCCTGATGAAAAATTATAGTGGTGCTCAACCATCAGATTTTTGACAACTTCTTTCTATTTTGGGCTACCTTTTTTTTTAATTTTTCATCGTATTTCGAAGGAATCTTTTTCTTTTATTCCTCTTTTTGTATATTTTCAGTAGTATATCAAGGCATCAGGCATAGCCCTTACTGTTTTCGACCTATACTAGGTCAAAGGGGTCTAAATTGCAATTTTTCAAAATGATTTTAAATTTATTTTTCACCAGTTTTAGTTGGGTTTGTTTCTCTGAATTCTTCTTGACATAAGCTTTCAATAATATGCCAACAAATTCGGTATAGCTCTTACCGTTTCTAAGCTTAAAGGGGCCAAATGAGCAAAATCAAAATCCTCAAATTACCTTAGACATTTCAATTTTCATCGGATTTCAATGGGATTTCTTATAGATCCAGAGCTATTTTTAATGAAAGGGGCTAATTTTTATATCCCTAGTTTGTGTCCAGCTGATTACTAAGTCAAGCACTTTATTGTGTCCAACTAAATACTCTGTCAAGAACTGTCCACAATCACTTTAAATTGCACATGTTCAAATTGCAGTGGGTAACATGCTTCGTTCGTATTATTCTGTGCTTCCCGTAGCCCTTTATTATTCATATGATTTATAAATCCTTTACCTACACATTCCTGATGAGACTCTGGGTATATTTTGAAAGCTTTATTTATTTATATAAATTAAGTGAGAACCGAACCATCAGCCTGAAACGAACAATACAGGGAGAACGGCAACATCAGGAAAACAAAGAAACGAAAACATAAAATGAGTACGGCACAGAAAAGACAAAATGAAGATACACAAACATACAAAGATGAACAAAACGGACCCAATAAAAATCGTGGATTCATAAATTCATTCATAAATAAACATTATCTTTATTTAGGGGCCGACTCCGACCTGCCGTTGGATGTTGGGTTTCCTCGTCGTTCATTGAATATATTATGGTGGCTTTGGGTGTCATTACTCCCATTTGGATCGTTGTCTCTGTAAAACATTCCCCGTTTTGTCCTTTTTTCTATTCAGAAGTTTCATATTACCCCCGCAAAAGAAGTTTGGGGTATAAATTTATGTCATATTGTACGAAAGGATATGGAGTAAATGAACATGAGATAATAACACATATGTTAAATCCAACTGCAATAATTTTAATGTTTGCATTTCCAGCACATTTTCTGTTCAATGGCTCATTGAGTTTCGATGAAATGTTACACAGTTGTAGTATATAACCTGCAGATGCATACGAAGAAATATTGTAGCTGTTTGAAATTTGGAAGGGGATTATTCATCACGATAGTATATTTTAAAATGAAAAAAGGGAGTACCTTGTGTTCTGTGCATGTCGTCCTAAAATGACTCATTAAACTTTGATGAAATGTTACAAAGTTTAAGCATATATAACCTGCAAATATGCAAGATAATGTGTATATTGTTCAAAATTTAAATGGAGAAATTTGTCAAATTATATTTGTTCAATAAAATTGGCTGCCTATGTCCTCCTAATTGGATTATTGAATTTTGATGTAATGTGGCACAATTATAATCTTTAACATGAAGATATGTGTTGAGTAACATGGTTGATGTTTAAAATACTCTGCATTTCGGAAAATACAGAATTGGGGTGCGGGTATCCTTCTGTGGCTTTGCCATAGTCATCTCTAGTTTATTTTGGTCATTTCCGTTCTCCATTGTAAATAATTGTTTGCACTATAGACAGTATGTCTTTAGATTTATTAAATAGTCATTAAAGTATAAGATAATATATATTTTTCTTTCTTTTCAATAGCTCTTATGGTACACGAGTTAATGTTGACCTCAAAACAACATTTATTTTTAGCCGAGAGAAATATTCTCATATGATCTTGCCAAATAATGTTATTCTCCAGAAAAGGAGAGAAAGTTATAATGTCCTTCCTTAGGATAATAATTGACCAAATTTGGGCAAGAAACAACGGCAGTAGAATACCGAAGGAACAAAGGAGTGAAATTCACAAAAATCGAAGTCCAATGACAGGGCCAGACACAAAGGATACTTAAAAAAATAAAGTTGTTATACATGTGACATTTTAAGCAATCCAAAATATTTTTGGCAATGTGCTACCTGGCTCAAAATTTCAAATACTGAAGATGAAAGCATGTATTTGAAGATTACTTTAAAACATTTGTTGTATTATGTCCAAATTTTGAACAAATTATGTGTTAGAATGTAAAAAAAAATTCATATTTTTGTTTTGTTTCGTGTTTTTTTTTGTTTTTTTTTTTTTTTTTTTTTTTGTTTTTTCATTAAAAAGGCACTGATATAGATGGCGCTGCATACAGACTTCATACTTCGGAATATATTTTTAAAAAATGGAATGAAGTTAGTTCATACTGCATGTCAAGCAGACATAATATTTTAGAATTTGCGAAAAAGTACTTCCGAACCATATTGCATAGTTTTCTTTAAGACAGGCACTTGACAAAATTGTGCTAAGCTTGTCAAGATTATGATCAGGTCAAAATGGTCATACAAGATCATAACATATCTAACAGTAATTACATCAAATGCTTATATCAAATTTGTTCCCTGAATTTTAATTCAAAATACAAATGTATGCTCATAGGACCAAAAAAAAAAGCACTAGCACTGTAAACATCCATTAACGTGGAGTTAATCCACTTTTAACCACTGCTTTGTGGATTAAATAACAAAAAAGGTTTATACATAAAACGCTACTCAATTCTGGTGTTCTTCATTCCCCTTTTACAGTCTGATGTTCAGTAGTTCTATCAAGATAAGACTGGTTATAGATAAGATCCCTTTCTGTCATTATATCACAATCTCATATATTTTAGTTATTTAAATTCCACATATAGCATTTTGGTAATGGAATAGATACCATGTAAATAAAAAGAAAATTCAATATTACATGGCTTCAATACTAGATTGTATTTTATCCTGAAGATTAGCGTCCTGTTCCCCAGCCAGGGCCAGGAGGAGATGGCGTCGTTAGATATGGTTTTCTAATTTCCGATCCACGAATCTTTGTAAAAGTAACAGGGCCAGTTGGATAAGTGAGTTGAACGTAGTTTTCATCAAGTATATGACAGTTTCCAGTAATAATGTTGAATTCTAAATAAGCACACATGTCATAATATTCCATACAAAATCTTACACATTCTTTGAAGTCGGTTACATTCTTAGTAACTATATAATCTGTGGTTAGATAATACAATAAGGCACCTTGGTATTGAGCAAAAATTACCTTCTTAGTGTACGCTGAAAATTGAAACAATTATTGAGTGAGAGGTACCATTGATTGTGAAAAGATAATCAATTTAATATTTTATATGTCGCGGTTAGCCTGTGCGTATGTCTGTCCGGATTTAAGGGGTTACATTTGTGAAAACTTTTTAATCACTTGACAGGATGTTTCTATTTTGATTTTGTTCTGTATTTTTCTCAGGGTTGTACAGATACTTCATTTTCAGCTAAATTCATGTCTTCCCGGATTTGACATTACCTATTTGGACTTTATCCTAAATTGACTCACTGAAATTGTGACAGAGCAGGACATGCAGGATATACATACACTTCCGGAGCACCTAATTTCACTATCGGTTTTATGGGCGTTCACACTATAAGTGCTTGGATTCTTAATGCTGTGATATTTCTACGTTTTGTAAATGTTATCGTTTTTCAGTGCTATCGTTGTATCCATGTCTCTGCACTTTTAATATTTGAAGTTACCAATATACTGCCCTTGTTTTAGTCATTAGTAGATTTAAAACCCTTTTTGTTGTATAAATTCTGTTAAATTTATTGTGCAATACTTTGTTAAAAGGGTATCCATAATGTGTAATCCACTCCTGTTACAACTTACAATTTATACAAAAACGTGGACTCAATCATGCTACAGCTGAGGGTAGCTCTTTCGAGAACTGTTAAAGTTGTTTTTTTTACTTTCCAGTATTGTATACTCCTTTATTTTTGTAATATATTTCTAAAAACAATAGACATTTACACGCAAAACTTGTATTTTTGGCAAATATGTAAGACTCAAATCTGTGTCCTGTCGCAAATCTGTGTCCTTTCGCTAATCTGTGTCCAATACTCATGTCACAATACACAAGTTTCAAAAAGTACATCCTCTGACGTCACCATACTCAAATCTGTGTCCGTTTGGAAAACCTCAAATCTATGTCCTTTTAAAAATGTCTTCGGGATAGTTTTTTTCAAATATCAAATTTAAAGAAACTTTTTAAGCATCAGAATGTTTTGTCAATTATCTATTCTACGGTACCAGTGCATTTTTTCGATTAAAAGCAATAGTTCAAAGGGAACAAATTACAAGGTAAGGCATTGAAATAATTTGAAAAAAATCGTAAAAACACCACTAGAGAAATTTACCGGTTTCGCTACTTCTCTTATTTCAATAACAATAAAATAACTATTTTTATTTTCATTTTTTTAGTTATACGTAAACAATGATCTATAATTTTTTCACCACTAGAAAACAAGTCCATGAAAACCTCGTGAAAACTATGTGAAATTTCACAGGGAAATGAAAATACCGCGACTTTTTTTAATTTGGGAAATCAATTTCCCGAAAATGTTCTGGAACCCATAAAAACGTAATGAAAAAAATTCATCACATTCATCCAGCGAATTGGTTTCTGAAAACTCGAATTACATTGTACCATTTATCACGTTACTAATCAAAAACTCAAACTATCAATGAATATCAAAGGATATGAGTAACATATAAAATATTCAAATAAATTTATATGAATACCCTCTAACTCAAAAATTTTGTGTACTATTATACTACAGGAAACATAAAAACTTCATAAATATATATATGTATACACACTTTAATATCAAACTCTAACATGTTTAATGGTTAGCACAGGGGCTTTCGAATCTAGAAGTTGCCAGCTCGAATCTAGTTGCTACTTGTTTTTGGACTATTTGGTGTTTCCTACCCCCCCCCCCCCCCCCCCCAANCCCAAACGTTTCCTCATAAAAGTGTCGTTACTTTGTTCATGGGAAAGTGGGATGACAAATCTTTATATTTTCATCGTATCTTACAATTGTAATTTCATTGGAAATTAAAGAAAATCCAGTGAAAATAGCCCGTAAATCACAACATTTTACGAGGTTTTCATTAGTTAATCTTACAGAGTGCATTATGGCAATATTTCTCTATCTTCGATTTTCAAATTAGTTTTATCTTACATTGAATTACATGAAATTGTGCAATAAGCTGAACTCTTAAAATCTTTGCCCTTTGCCAATTCTGGATATATTTAACGCCGATATGCTTCAAAGGCTGACGAATGATGACGTGCATATGCTTTTGAAAAGGACACAGAGTTGCGGAGTGAAAGGACACAGATTAGCTAGGAAAAGGACAGTCATAAATTTGTGATGTCTGTGACGTCAAATTTGGACACAGATTAGTGGATGGACACAGATTTGCGACAGGACACAGATATGAGTCTTACAAATATTCCGACGTTCATGATATATCATTTTAATTGCACCGAATGTTTTATTCATTTAAACAAATGTTCTTCATCTTGAAGTCACCATGAGGCCTTCAACAATGAGCTTTCCTCATACCTCATAGTAAGTTCAAGACGGCCCCTAGCACCGGTTCGGGCAAAATTCTTTGCTAATTGTCGAGCAACGCTACATCCATGTCTTAACTGGTCATTGATAAGAGTGCCTAAATGGGGTTTCCTTATGCGAAACTTCTCATTGACAATTAAAAACCAACTTTAGAAGTTGTAACAATCAATTACAAATTACGGCAAATATAAGTAACTTACCTATGCTGGGACTGGATTGAAATAACAAAATAAGTGTAGTCAAATAAAAAGATTTCATTCTCTTGCTCAACGTCCTAATTCCAAATTACATGCTGGATAGTTCTGATGGTTGTCATACATGTTTTATTATTGAACAGATGTTAAGTAATCAGATATCAATAGAATTCAGTTTCATCAATTATCATGCAGTCTTTTCAACATTACATTGAATTGTCTTTTTATATACAATTTACATATCATGCAATAGTACGTTCTTTGAACCATTGTAATTGTTACCAAGCTTTGGATTTAATTTCCTACGAATTCAGATAAATATAATTTATGTGAACACTTTTGCTGAAGAATTTTTTTAATAGTATTGTAGAACGTTCATATGGGAGTAATAAGAGATAATTTATCGATTTATCACCGTTTTGTCATTAAATATCTTTTCTCTATTGAGACAAATAGTTTTCCTTGTCTTACTCTAATGCAAAAAACCTCAATTACACGTGCTTTTTTAACGGAAAATATATGCATTAGTGTTTTGCACTTTAGTATCTACATATTGTATACAAATATTCTCATTGGTAGTCATAAATGTATTTACGTTACTTTTAATAAATCTTAGATTTTATCTGCACTGAAGAGACATAAGCTGCCGAAATGCGCATATGCAGAAAGTAAATTCACAGTAACCTCGGTATCTAGTTATTTGTTACCACTGGGTCGATGCCACTGCTGGTGGACTGTTAGTCCCCGAGGGTATTCACCAGCCCAGTAGTCAGTACTCCG